>APFE031405205.1:32731-58683 GCA_000404065.3 Pinus taeda | reverse complement strand
AATAATAACAATAGTGGGCTTCTATTGGGGCACTAATAGTAACAATATGGGCACTACGTGGGTACATCAATATAATAAGTGGGTTGTACTAATAACAATAAGGGGTTACACTAATAGTATAGGGGCCTAACAGATCTATAGGGCTCGCCATTCGAAAAAAAAATTCCATAAACCGAGGCCCGATTATGCACGTTAATGTTAATCAATGAGTTAGTTGGAAATCATTAATGAAATATGGTTTTGATCTGATCAAAGAGCCATTTCATGTAAGGTGGTATATTTTATATGTTTTTCGCATTTAAAGCTTTCCCGTCACCTTTTTCTTATCATTATTCTCACCTCATTTTGTAAAATGCAGGAATAAAGAGCAGAGAAGTATACATAGCAGTGTTCAAGATATTATGGGAAAGAAGGGTAAAGCTCTGAGTTTTGAAGATAAAGAAATGACGCCCTTATACATGGACACCACCTGTAACAAAGATGTCGGTATTACTACTTGGGAAGGCATGTACAGTCTACTCGAGGAAGAAAATCCCAAAGTAAGGGAGGTTACAGCTACTGCAGGCTCACACGGGTCTTTTGAGGCGTCTATTACAGAACTAGCATGTTCGTTCTTGCATAGGATAGCGGCAAGTCCCAAAACTCTTCCATACACGGACATGGTTAAATAGGTACTGGATAAGGCTGATATCACAAATAGAAAATTTAAAGCTCACAACCACGAACTCACAGCATTGTTATTTTCACAAAATTTAAGCTTTATATCCTCTAACAAAAAGCGCACAAGAGGCAAAAATCGCATAAGGGAAGCCCAGATCGAGAAATGGAGGCATTTTCCGATGCGGGCAAAACCCCTTGAAATGGAAAGCCTCTAATTGCTTAGTCGCCTATAAGCCAAGAAATTTGTAAGAAAAAGTGCTAAAGGTGAAAAGCAAAACTTGAAATCTAAAACCAGTGGTATTTATCATAGATATCCTCAAGTGGTATGTAGATATGTACAACAACTACAGACAAGCTAGAGACAGAAGGCTCAAGAAAGGGCAGAATCCATCAAAAGGTTAACCAAGTTGAATTGGGATTCTTACTGGACGTATTTGGTAAAATCACACAGCCAGTGCATGACTCTCAAATGTATCATTCATTCCACCTAAAAGATGGCACCAGCACTTGCCGATTCCATTTTCATAGGACAACTAAAGTCAGAAGTCAGCCAACCAACTCTCCTCAAGCAAATGTTGAACGCTTGCGATTACAAGGAACAAATACATAGATAGTTAGTTGTTAGTTTTAGTTTTAGATTTAGTTTTAATTTTAGTTTTGCTTTATTTTTGCCTAAAATGAGGACGATCATTTAAACCGCATCCTACATTTTTGTAATAAATTATTTTTATATTTAGTTAGTAGTATTTAAACCCTTCTCATGCATTTAGCGAAGGGTCCTGAAATTTGTCAAAAACTTGTCCTCAAAACATGCACTTTTGCACCCTTCGAGGAGGTTTTGATGAATGAATGGAATAGGATTTGTTGATATCTGCGTTTAATATCTACTACTGATGTTGCACTTTTGTACTCTTGGTAGATGTTGGATTAAGAAGAGATAAATCATTATTGCTTGAAGCTCATGAGTAGAACTAGTTATAAATGGTACTTTTATCTCTTAACTATTTCTGCCTATGTGTTAAATTGATATTCATGTTCAGTTATTTATATATGAATGTGTGAATGCTTGAGTTATCTTTTGGCACTTTTGTATGGTGATAGCTATTTATTTATGTTTAATATATGAGTATCTTATTATGCAATATGTTTTTCATAATTGTTTCGTCTAACTTTTTATACGAAATGGTTTATATTTATTGAATTATTTTCTCATAGCAATTGAATGATCTTTATTACCAATTGTTATTTGAAATCATTTTAGATCACATAACAGAAAGACTACATCTCAAGTTAGTTTAGAATTAGATATTTATGTTTATTAGAATACAATTTCATGTTGTTAGATTAAATTTAGAATAAAAGCATTTTACTTAGGAACTCTTAGAAAGGAAATATCAATTCTCAACATACACACACATATATTGGGAATTTGGTCCCATATCCCCAGTCAGACCCACAATACCAAACGGAAAAGAAGCTGCTAACCAAGGTCTGGACCGGGTGGGTATCCGCCTTGTTGTAGACCCAATTTTTGGGGCTTCAACATATTTTCCGCTAGAAGGAGGGCCCCGAACTATGAATGGAAAGTAAATCTAAATCTAAATACCATTACTAGAGTAAATCTCCCTCACCATCTCCCCCGACTTCTCCATCGCACTTATAATCTTTAAATCTTGAGCAAGAAGTTGAAAGAACAACAACCACTACCACAAACCCAAACATTTCAGTGAAATCTACTATTGAACCTCCTGAAGTTGAATCTTTGATCCATAAACTTCAGTGGTTTTCTATATCACCTCAAAGATATAAAAAATCTCAAGGTAGTGTGACTTCGCAGTATAACCCTGCTCATCCTCTCTCCAGATTAAAGAGAGAAAAGTTGGTATTGAGCCAACTGAGTTACCTCTACCTACAAGAAAGAGAGCAAGAAAATCGCCTAAAGGGTCTAATAGCGAGACTCTTTCATAATCATCATCCATCTCAACCTCTCCACCGCGAAGTCAACCATCCACCCCTTCACTTCAGATTATTGTCCACTAGTCAATTGGAGCTTCAACATCTCCTTCTCAATCCTCTGGAAGTGTTATATCCTCATCTTCCCAACCGCGGGGATCATCTTCTGTGCTTTCATCTGTTAGTAGTTCAGTGATGGCCCAATCTCCATGGAATAACATAGGAGTAGTCTTAATGCCTATGCCCTTGAGTCAAATACTGGCCTATCCTGAAAAATGGTTGCCTAAGTTTAGTCTTGAAGCAGGCATGCTAGCGGAAGAACATATAAACAACTTTATATTATCTATAAATCTCAATGGAGTTACTAATGAAGACACTGTCGTCCGACTCTTTCCTTACACTTTGCAAGGAGTAGCTGGATCATGGTATTTCTCATTACCATCTGGATCTATCACTAGTTGAGATATCTTCCAGGAACAATTCTTGACTAAGTTCGGTGATGACAGGTCTACTGCGACACTGATCAATGACCTATCTAACCTTAGGGCTAAGTCAAAGAAACCTATCAAAGATTTTAATTCACGTTTCAATAAACTGTTGAACAAAATTCCTACTGCTTCCAAGCCCAGCGAAGAAGTGTGAAGTGAATGGTACATCTCTGCTTTACCATCAAACATAGCAATCTTTGTTGGTAGGGCTAATAAAACAACTTTAGCTGATAATATGAAGGAAGCAATAGCGGTAGAGAAACGTATCATAGCCTTAGAAAAGAAAAACACCGTTGATGAACAAAAATCTAAGAAAGTTACTTTTAAGGAAGATCCCAAGAAAAAACAATCGAAATATCCACTCGATTTAGAAGGATTGCAGAAAGTTTTGAAAACCATTTTTAATGAAATGGTTGACATTAAGAAACAAGTAGCAAAGACTTCTTCTCAAACGTTGTACAAGACTTAGAGAATAAATCCTTCGACTGATCCAAATCCTCCCAATGGTATTACAAATGCCAAATCAGAAGAAGAAGAAGAGGAAATTGCTACCGAAAAACCTACCGATGAAGAAGAAGTTGTAGAGGTACAAGGTATGCGGGATTTCATCCTCCCAGATGAAGAGAATCAAGAGGCATCGCTAGTTAGTACTCGAAGTAGAAATCAACTCGATCCTCCCCAACCTAATCCTAAGCCAAAGAGCACAAGCTCAATGCCTAAGGATAAAGTTGCAGCCAAGAGAACGACACACAAAGTGACTCAAACAAGCCCAGTCCAAACAGATTCACCAACTCCATCTAAAACATTGATTGTTTCAGATGAAATGGAGTATAATATCATAGAAGACATGAAGAAGACTAGGGCTAATATTACTTTTTATGAATCGAGCAAGTTAAAGAATCAGCAAAAGGTACTTTTAAAATAATTACATGCAGTACCAGTTGCACCTATGCCCGTCGATGTAATCTCTCAAGCTTCCCATGAGATGGGAAGACCTCCAACTAATGTGATTAATAAATTTGATCCAAACGATATCGCTTTAATTGGAGGAAGGTCAAGATCTCATACTCCCCCATTTCTTCTTACTTATGAAATTTTCAACAAAAATTTGCATAATTGTTTAGTGGATTCAGGAGCTTCATCTAATACCTTACCAAAATCGATATGTGCAAAGTTGAATGTTCAACCTCAAAAATCTACTGTGCGCATAGTTCAGCTAGATCGGTCGCAGGTTGAAGTGATCGACGAATTAAATCAGGTTACCATAAGGTTGTCATCTAATCCAAAGGTATGTCAAGTTATCGACATTTTTGTTGCAGATATTCCAGAATTTTATGGCGTAAGTCTTAGCAGAGATTGGTCAGAAAAACTTCATGGATACTTTGCAGCTGATTGGTCGCACATGTGGCTCCCTTACAATGGTAAACTAAATCAGATAAAGGTTGAGCGAGAAAGACATCAAAGATACATAGTAACAGAATTGGAAGGAGAGAATGAACCTGTAGCATACAGCAACAATATTATTGGAAACTATATTGTTGATTCTTTCTTAGGAAATTGTAATGCTCACACTTCACCTTACTTAGAACATTTTGTTTTATCTCAAGTAGAAAAATTTTCTCAAACAGATAATTCTAAATGTATTAATTTTATAGATAGTCCTGTAAATAAATCTTTATTTTGGAAGTTATTTTTTGATGGTTCTAAGTCTAACGAGGGAGCTGGAGCAGGATGCGTATTAATTAGTCTAGAGGGAAACAAAACTATGCTAACTTGTAGACTTGAGTTCGATTGCACCAATAATACTATAGAATACGAGGCTTTAGTCCAAGGATTATACAAAGCAATCAGATTAGACATCAAATATCTACAAGTCTATGGAGACTCTGAAATTGTAATCAAACAGGTACAGAATATTATACATTGTCTATCAAGACATTTAAAGCATTACCAATCTTTAGTTCAACATCTCACTGAACATTTTATAGCATTCAATATTTCATCAATTCCCAGACTCCGGAATGCTAGTGTCGACCTCTTGGCAAACATAGCTTCCAATCTTATTCTCTCAGAAGACTATAACCCCGATAGATTTTCAATCGAATTAATCTTTAGACCCTCGATTCCTGATAACATTACCAATTGGAGAATTTTCAACGATGATCTTGATATCGTAAGCTTCCTCACATCTGAGGGATCTTACACCAATCAGATAATTGATGAGGACCAACATGACAGACAATTGCAACAAGATAGCACTAATAATGCTATGCCAAAGTCAGTAGTCAAATTAGAAGACCTATATGATTTGAAAGATCGATTCAAGAGATCTACCAATTCAAAACTTCGAAGTTCAACTCTTAACTATGAATTAGTAAATCTAGGAACTGATACCAAGCCATAGAATATCAACCTAGGCTTTGGCCTAGCTCCTGAAGAAAAATTAGCATATTTTCGTCTCTTGAAACAATACAAAAATGTGTTTGCTTGGAACTACGATGAACTTAAGACTTACGACACTTCTATCATTTAGCATACTATCCCAATGATAAACGATGAAAAACCTGTCCAGCAAAAGTTGGGAAAGATCCATCCTAATCTAGAAAACCAAATGAAGTCCGAGCTTAATAAATTATTGAAAGCCAAAATCATTTTTCCCATTCAACATTCTAAATGGGTTTCCAACATGGTTCCTGTTAGAAAGAAGAACGGAGACATTAGACTTTGCATTGACTTTCGAAATCTTAACAAAGCCTGCCAAAAAGATAATTTTCCTTTGCATCTCATGGAGCAAATATTGCAGGTAGTTGCAGGATCAGAATTAATGTCCTTCTTGGATGGTTTCTCTGGCTACAACCAAGTGTTGGTCCATCCTGATGATCAATTAAATACCACGTTCAGAACCAAATGGGGTACTTATGCATATCAAAAGATGGCTTTTGGTCTGATCAATGTTGGTGCCACATTTCAAAGGGTCATGGACATCGCATTTAATGGATTAGTAAACAAATCAGTAGTAATCTACTTGGATGATATAACTGTATATTCCAAGAAGTGAGGCAATCATCTTAGAGATTTAAAACAGATCTTCCAACGTTGTCAAAGGTATGGAATTTCACTTAACCCAAAAAAGTCATTTTTTGCATTAAGTGAAGGAAAACGTCTTGGATTTATAGTGTCAAAATCTGGAATCCATATTGATCCTGACTGAATCAAGGAGATTTCAGAAATCCCTTTGCTTCACAACAAGAAAGCTATGCAATCTTTCCTCGGCCAGATTAAATTTGTAAAGATATTTGTTCCATATTTTTCAATAATCGTGTCTCCTTTACAATTGATGATTAAAAAGAACTCAATCCTCAAATGGGGCCAAGACAAATATGAAGCGTTCAATTTTATCAAACAACTCCAAAATTTTCTGATCCCTTCATTTTATATACATTTGCCTCTGATAAATCATATGTTGCGATACTCACTCAAGAAAATCAAGACAAGGTAGAAGCCCCAATTGCTTTTTTCAGTTCAAATCTATAGAGGGCTAAGTTAAATTATTCATATGTAGAGAAACAAGCTTATGTTGTTTTCAAAATGATAAAATATTTCAGACCCTTTCTACTTAAAACCCATACAAAAATCATAGTACCGTTTCCAGCGGTAAGAAATATCTTAGTATAGAAAGATGTGGGTGAGAAAAGAGCCAATTGGGTTACCGCATTACAAAAATATGACGTTGAAATTAAACCAACAAGTATTGTAAAAGGTCAAGTCTTTTACAAAATGTTGGCTGGAGCATCGCTTATTTCCGAAATACCATCTGCATAGATACAAATGTACGAGGTAAGCCTAAACAATGTTGAATCATTATATGTTGATATCATATTTTATCTAAGAATGGATATGCTCCTTCGAACCTTGATTATACAAAGAAAAGAGATCTAAGGTTGAAGGCTAAGCAATATCAGCTTGTGAACGATGTACTTTTTAGGAAGAATTATGATTCTGTTCTCCTTAGATGTCTTGAGAAATCTGAAGCTGAAAAGGTGTTGCAGGAACTCCACGATGGACCAGCGGTGGACATTATGCTGGAGATGCTACAGCACATAAAATCCTACACGTAGGCTATTACTGGCCCACACTATTCAAAGACGTACATAGCTACGTAAGGAAATGTCAAGTTTGTCAAACTTCTGCTGGAAGACAAAAGAAACCATCGTTGCCTTTGCAACCAGTCAACATTGAACAACCTTTTGATCAATGGGGATTGGATATAATAGGTGAGATTGTTCCTCACTCTTCTAAACAACATAGGTATATCCTTACAACTACAAATTATTTTACTAAATGGGTAGAAGCAGTTCCTCTCAAGACAGCTAATGCTGAACACATCATTGATTTCATAGATCAGTTCTTAATCACTAGGTTTGGTTTACCTTCTGCTTTAATGTTTGATAATGCATCCTATTTTTCTGGCAATACTATGACTGAATTTGCACTCAAAAGAGGTTTTAAGCTTAAATACTCTGCTAATTATTACCCACAAGGGAATGGGTTAGCTGAATCTATGAATAAAAACTTAATCAGAATCATTAAGCGAACCATTGATCAAACTCACAAAAATTGGCACAAATATTTAATATATGCTTTATGGGCAGACCAAATAATGCAGAAAGTCTCCATTGGCACTTCTCCCTTTAATTTAGTTTATGGGAAAGAAGTGGTTCTTCCAACTCATCTAGCAATTCCCTCTTTGGCCTTAGTTCAATATATTGATGAAGCGCCAATTTCTTCCTTACAACTAAGGCAGCTAGAAATGCTTAAGCTAGAAGAGCAACGAGAATAGGCTATGATAACTAATGCTCATCAACAAACATTAGTAAAAGCTTCTTTTGATTCAAACATGATATCCAAAAAGGACTTTCAGATGGGAGATCTAGTTTTAAAATGGGACAAGGCGCAGGAGGAAAAGGGAAAACATACGAAATTTCAACGAATGTGGCTTGGCCCTTTCCAAATTGCAGAAATCATAGGCCCATCTACTTTTATGTTACAGGATTTAACATGAAAAAGAGAATCTTTACCTGTTAATAGGCAGATCCTCAAAAAATATTTTCCATAGGAGATCATTCTTCTATTTTTGTAGATTATTTTTTCCTTTATTTTGATAATAAAATCAGTTGTAAATGGTTACATTTGGAATTCACAAAAAAGACAAGTATTTCTTTTAGATTTTGTTTTTTCACTTGTATAAATAGAAATGATTTAGAAAATTGGTCATTATTATTGAAAGATACAGTTAAAGGCTATAAGCTTGAAAATGATACTAGTTTCAACCTTGTAAATTTTGATAAAAAGAAACCTTTAGTAGGAATTTGTTTTATATCAGTCGAATGAAAGGTATTAATAACAAAAAAAAGATTCTCTGTAGAAAAGCTCTTTCCAAAAAACTCTACCATTGTCATCCAGAGCTATTCTTAAGGAAACAATGACTTCCTCCCCACCTAGGGAATTATAAGCTTCAAGGAATAATCCAACGATACACTTTAACTTAAAGAATAAGAGGTCTCATCACGAGCCGACTTATCATGATCATGGATATTATAGCTTGCTGACTTTGCCAAAATTGCATACCACAATAGGGCAATGACTCAAGATTGTTGCAATCAAAAGACAAGGGGTCTCATCACGAGCCAACCTGTTCAGCAAAGCTATAAATCAAGTTAGTGGCACTGTCATAATTTGGCTACCAAACCAAGGCATTGTCCTTTAAGGGTTAAAAGAAAATGAAAGCAATAAGTGTGGATATGGATTTTTCTTTGAAAATTGTATATTTCTCCAAGTGGGATACAGGATCATTGCTGGGTAACAGGTAACCCTGTCGAGGCTATAAACGCTTGCTAGCAGTAGAGGCTTTACCTACGAAAAATGAGCATATTTAAAACTAATTTACAAAGAAGGCTTTGTTTTTATCTTTATAAACCAAGAAGTGACTGATGTAGATACAATGACCAGCTTTAGGAAGTTACTAACCAAAGTTAAACATAGAAGAAACAAATTATCATAGACAGCTAAAGGCATCATGTACTTTATCTTTCTATAATAAAGTTTGATTTTCTAGAAAAATTTATGTTTTGGAAGTTTAGAAAATTCAAAAGAAAAGCAGAGATAACTGGTTCTTCCAAGTGAATCGCCAATTGTTGTGGCCAGAAACAACCCCCCTTCTTATTTAGTTTTATCACTAATACTAAATAACTGGGGACCCTTATTCAAAAAATTTTAAAAATTAATTAGTGCTTGTATTTCCTTTTTCAAAAAAACTTACTATCATAAACTTAGCAGAATACCCTCAAAAAATCTAAAAAACTTAAGTTTTATGATAAGTTAGAATAAAATCACTCCTTAAAGTGTGTCACATCACAAAAAGGGTAATGGATGCCTTCCTACAATCGGAATCCTAAAATTGCGAAGTCGTGACGCGAAACTACGCACTAAAAACATTCATCGCATCGCATCCCTCGAATGTCACTTAAAATTGAAATACCTCAAACTGCCGATATGCGATGGCACATGTCGCAAATTGCATTTCGCATAAAACACATTAATAGATGATTGTCATACGCTACAAACTAGCGATATTGCGAAGGAAATCACAAAATCACCTCATCGCAGATCTACAGGGCTCACCGTTTAAAAAAGATTTTTCCATAAATCGAGGCCCGGTTATGCGTGTTAATGTTAATCAATGAGTTAGTTGGCAATCATTAATGAAATATGGTTTTGATCTGATGAAAGAGCCATTTCACGTAAGATGGTATATTTTATATGTTTTTTCCATTTAAAGCTTTCTCGTCACCTTTTTCTTATCATTATTCTCACCTGTTTTTGTAAACTGCAGGAGAAAAGAGCAGAGAAGTATACATAGCAGTGTTTAGGATATTATGGGAAAGAAGGGTAAAGCTCCGAGTTCTGAAGATAAAGAAATGACACCTTTATACACAGACACCACTTATAACAAAGATGTCGATATCACTACTTGGGAAGGCATGTACAGTCTACTCGAGGAAGAAAATCCCAATGTAATGGAGGTTATGGCTATTGCACGCTCACATGGGTCTTTTGAGGCATCTATTATAGAACTAGCATGTTCGTTCTTGCACAGGATAGCGACGAGGCCCAAAGCTCTTCCATACAAGGACATGGTTAAATGGGTACTGGATAAGGTTGATATCACAAATTGAGAATTTAAAGCTCACAACCATGAACTCACAGAGTCGTTATTTTCACAAAATTTAAACTTTATATCCTCTAACAAAAAGCGCGCAAGAGGCAAAAATCTCATCAGGGAAGCCCGGATCGAGAAACGGAGGCATTTTTCGATGTGGGCAAAACCCATCGAAATGGAAAGCCTCTAATCGCTTAGTCGCTTGTAAGCCCAGAAATTTGTAGGAAAAAGTGCTAAAGGTGAAAAGAAAAACTTGAACTCTAAAACTAGTGGTATTTATCAGAGATATCATCAAGTGGTATGTAGATATGTATAACAACTACAGACAAGCTGGAGACAAAAGGCTCAAGAAAGGGCAGAATCCATCAAAAGGTTAACCAAGTTGAATTAGGATTCTTACTGGACATATTTGGTAAAACCACACAGCCAGTGCATGACTCTCAAATGTATCATTAATTCCACCGAAAAGATGGCGCCAGCACTTGCCGATTCTGTTTTCGCAGGACAGCTAAAGTCGAAAGTCGGCCAACCCACTCTCCTCAAGCAAATGATGAATGCTTGCAATTACAAGGAACAGATACACAGATAGTTAGTAGTTAGTTGTTAGTTTTAATTTTCTTTATTTTTGCCTGAAATGAGGATGGTCATTTAAACCACATCCTACATTTTTGTAATAAATTATTTTTAGATTTAGTTGGTAGTATTTAAACTCTTCTCATGCATTTAGAGAAGGGTCCTGAAATTTGTCAAAAACTTGTCCTCAGAACATGCACTTTTTCACCCTCTGAGGAGGTTTTGATGAATGAATGGAACATGATTTCTTGATATCTGCATTTAATATCTACTGCTGATGTTGCACTTTTGTACTCTTGGTAGATGTTGGATTAAGAAGAGATAAATCATTATTGCTTGAAGCTAATGAGTAGAACTAGTTATAAATGGTACTTTTATCTCTTAACTATTTATGCCTATGTGTTAAAGTGATATTCATGTTTAGTTATTTATATATGAATGTGTGAATGCTTGAGTTATGATTTGGCACTTTTGTACGGTGATAGCTATTTATTTATGTTTAGTATATGAGTAGCTTATTATGCGATACGTTTTTCATAACTGTTTCGTCTAACCTTTTATACGAAATGGTTTATCTTTATTGAATTCTTTTCTCATAGAAGTTGAATGGTCTTTATTACCAATTGTTATTTGAAATCATTTTAGATCGCATAACGGAAAGACTACATCCCAGGTTAGTTTAGAATTAGATATTTCTATTTATTAGAATACAATTGCACGTTGTTAGATTAGATTTAGAATAAAATCATTTTACTTAGGAACTATTAGAAAGGAAATATCAATTCTCAACACACACACACATATATTGGGAAACTGGTCCCATATCCCCAGTTGGACCCACTATACCAAACGGAAAAGGAGCTTCTAACCAAGGTCCGGACCGAGTGGGTATCCCCCTTGTTGTAGACCCAATTTTTGGGGCTTCAACAGTGAGTACCTTCTTTTGCCTTCTTTGATACAGTCACTGCCTCACATACCTGAGTACTTCCTTTGAGTCTGTAAATATTTTCGATCTTTTCTGCCTTCATAACAACCAAGATGCCTTTTGAAACTTTCAGCACTCCATTCTGACTTGTAAACTTGTAACCATTCGAGTCCAACACTCCCAAAGAAATCAAAATTTTCCTCAATTCAAGTACATGTTCTAACTATATCATCATACATTTTAATTCTGATATTTCCCATCCCAGCAATTTGACAAGATACATTACTTCCCATAAACAAAGAACTACCATTAACAACTTCATATGAAGTAAACCAATTTCTGTGCAGACTCATGTGATGAGAAGCAACAAAATATAAAAACCAATTTTCATAATTTTGATACATTACAAACAGGTAAAGATTCATCTATTATTCCCAATTCAACAGATAAAGCATCATCAATCATACTTGAATCAACTTGATTTTCCTTTTTCTTTTGGTTTTCAGACTCCTTTCATTTCCAACAGTCTTTCTTGAGGTGTCCAATTTTGTTGTAGTACCAACATTTGGATTTATACTTTTTTCCCTTTGATTTTGATCTGGAAGAACTCCTTGCTTTCTCCCATCTTTCCTTTGACCGGCTACTGGCTACCATGGCTTCTGGTGTGGAGGTTTCAATGCTGGACTTTCTCCGTACTTCTTTAGATAACAGAGCTCCCACAACTGTATCAAATTCCAAAGATTCAGTGGTGCTCAAACTTATTTTGAAATAATAAAGGGTGTATCCAATATTATATAAATTCTATCACTTATATATTTCGGGATTCTTTTAGCTTCTCCCAACATTATGTTTTACAAAGCTCTATGTTGTCTCCATCTTTCTGGCATAAGTTCTAAATCGAAATGCTTGAAACCAAAGAGCAATGGAAAATTGGAAAGGGTAGGTGGTTTAATCTCACATAAGTAAAGAGATTAAAGTCCGGAGAGAAACCAAGCCACTCATTTCATAAAAATTCAACTCGAGCACAAAGAAAAACCATCAATATGAGTAAAAAAAAACTATTAAAAAGCATACTATAAGTTTGGAAAGAAAAATATTTTATGGATGGTTTATTTACTATTGAAAACTAGGTTCAATTTCAAATAAATGCTCTAAAGAAATGTCTATGACAACCAAGGAACATGAGAAAGAGAATATTGCAATACTTTAATAGAAATTGGCCATGACCCAAAAAGATTGGTTGTAGATACCCTAGGTACAAAGTATAAATTAAGAAATGTTGATTTTCTTCTTGCCTGCAAATAGCATGACCAACTTCGTGATATTCAACAAGACTTTTATTTTTGCAATCTATTATTATCATTCCCTCCATTCTAGCAACGATCATCTCTATAGAGTCATTTATTTTCTTAGCAGAAATTGTTTCCTTCTCATGCCGATTAGCCAAAATAGCAACTTCATTTAATAAATTTGCAAGATATGCTCCATTGAAGCGAGGGGTTCTCATTGCAATGACTCCTAGTGAAACTTCACTATCAAAATTCTTATTTCTACCATACACTTTCAAAATATTTGGCCTCCATTTAACAACTGGTATATCTAGATACTTGCATAAAAAAGATAGATTCAATTATGGGAAACAAAATAAACAACTACTCAGTTGCAAAACAATTGTAGGATAGCTCTTAAAATTTGTTAAAATACTTATCAATCAAAATGCCCCAGGCGCAACAAAGAAGCATCAAGTATATCAACCCCGTTGGTTACAACAATCATAATGATACCAACGTTCCCTTCAAAACCATCCATTTCAGTGAGAAATTGATTCTAGGTTTGTTCTCGCTCATCATGTTCTCCACCTATTCGAGTTCTTCTCTTCCTACCAACTGCATCAATTTCATCCACGATAACAATGTAGGGGGCATTTTCCTTCGCCTTTCTGAATAGGTCACACACTCTAGATGCTCCAATAACAACAAATTCAGACCCTGAGATAGAGAACAAGGGTACACCAGCTTCCCCTACAATGGCCTTGGCTAGCAAAGTCTTCCTATTCCTTTGTGGACCCAAAAGAAGAAGTCCTTTAGGAATACGAGCTCCAACCATAGTAAACCTCTCTAGTTTCTTCAGGAACTCAACCAATTCCATGAAATCCTACTTTGCTTCATCAAAACCTACCAACTCATCAAATGTCACTCCAGTATTTGGTTGCATCTAGAGTTTTTCCTTAGATTGACTAAAGAAAAAAGGAAATTGAGGACCTCTAGGTCCTCCACTTCCTCCCATAGTTCTCCTAGATAAGAAAAAAAGACCTTCAAGGATGGGAGGAAACATTAAATTTTGATTAAGTTTAATAGTACTAATCTTGAGTCCTCTTCAGCATTGTGTGTTGCAAAGTCTATATTCTTTTAGTTAAATTTAGCCAAATAACATGAAAAAAATAGAAAAATACTAAAACTAGTCCCATTTAGACACTACAAACCAACATATTGAAGATCAATACACTTCTAGTGATAAAATGCTCTCTTCACCACCAACAAAAACAAAGAAAAAACATCCATTATCTTGTTGATATGTAAGGCATCTCAACATATCTTAACATGCAATATGGGATTTCTAGCCTACTCTTTGTTAAGACGAAGATGTCGAAAATCAGAAGGAATGTGAACAAATACTCACCTTTAGTTTTTTTTAAATGATGGGGGTAAGTCCCTCTTCAGAAGCATTATATTAACCCAAAACACAATTTACATTATATACAAAGTCTCAATGGTTACAATCGCTGCGACAGTAGCGCATCATATCAGTGAGTCGAACCCAGGTGGGGAGGCTTAATTCACATAGTGTTAGGCATGCATAGTATAAAATTACCACTACATCCACCCACAAAATGGACCCACCCTTCCACCAAGAGTACTAGTATAGAGAGTTGGTCGCGCTTCAGTGTAAAATTGCCCGTACATCCCCCCGGAAAGTGTAGCCACCGTTTCGTCAAGCGTAAAACTAAGATAATTATGGTTGCACAGATGCCACGGGCGTAAAGATGTTGGAACGACGTCACTGGCTAACCAAAAAGGTACACGAATATCTGTGTTTAATAAATTCAAAACGGAACATCGGCCCTATAAAAAAGTTATTAGTATAGTTTAATTATTAATATATTCTTTACATTTAAAAATATAATTAATTTATTAGTAGCTTTATTATTAGTATATTTTTGTCCACATGGGTTAACAAGCGGCAGGGGCCGTGGAATGAAGTTCTCACCGAACCGGAGTTTGGGTTCAAATCTTGGGCTACCCCTCCCGTAGAGGGTACATAATGGACATGTAAATCGGGAATTCCGCCCGCTACAAAAAAAAATTATTAGTATATTTTTATATTTAATAATATTATTAGATTAATGTAGGATGACATCGTATTTTTGAGTATTAAATATTTTTAACTATATTATTAATTTGTAAGCTTAGAGTTTTATTGATGAATAAGTTTTTTTTTACAGTTCAGTATGATTTGTAACACCTTTATGCATCATCAAATTGAAATTTTGCTCATAAAAATAAAATAATTAACTATACAAAATATTTATCATCAAAGTTTTATTTTTTATACTATAACTAAAATAAAACTTTTAAAAATCAAAAATTAAAAAGAAAATAAAACTATCCGAAATATATAGAAAACATTAAATAATATAAATCATAAAAAAAATTTACATCTAAAAAATTAAATCCCTCTAAACTCATATTAAATCCATATTTAAAATAAACCCATACCAATATAAATTACATAATCTTAAACTTATAATTATAAAAATTTCAAACATGTAGACCTATACACATACCGAAAACAGAGAAACCTCCTTCATAAAATGTTTAATGTGTACATATACAAATATATCATTTAAATGGACACAAATATTTTGACCATGGGTCGAAGCCCGTTGCCTGATAGACAACGCGACAAACCAAAAAAAAATATCACGCTGTCTTCATTTCCTTTTTTCACTGTAACTGATTTTCAAATGTCTCCAAAATTCCACAAATCTGTTGGGTCAAGGAAGACGTATTCTTCTTGTTGCTCCTCCCAACTTGGAATGAACTCCCACACTAACGCCTCTTCAATTGACGGGATTTTATCTAAATTCAGGCCGCCATTATCATCAAACGGAGTCTCCCACAACCCCAAGTCCTGCGCCTTGGAGATCTGCCCATGGTCAAATGCCCACTCCATTTCTGAAACCGGACACGCTTGTGATGGCGATGCCGGCTTCTCACTCACCTTGGTCTTAATATTTGTGATATTCTGCAGAGAGGGCAAAATTGAAGGGATTTCATCCAACGCATATTTGGCCGCTGCAACCTGAATTTGCTGACGGGAAAGTGAAGACGCGGACGGAATGGCGGGCACGGAATTGGGGAAGTTGAATTTGGCGTTGGGGCCTCTCACGCAATATATTCCGGCGTCGTAAGCGCGGGCGGCCTGCTCGGCGGTTTTGTATGACCCCAGCCATATCTTCTCTCT
The DNA here is from genome assembly GCA_000404065.3 of Pinus taeda. NCBI lineage: Eukaryota > Viridiplantae > Streptophyta > Pinopsida > Pinales > Pinaceae > Pinus > Pinus taeda. The sequence goes on along the minus strand of APFE031405205.1, from coordinate 42,341 downwards.
GGTCTTGGGCATCCGGATTTCAGACACCCAACTCCCCCATTTTCGCATTCGGATTCCCTTAAATTGGCGGCGGCAACTTTGTCCGCGATCCTCGTCTGATGCAGACCGCGAAAGGTGCTCTCGGGAGGCTTTATCCATAACTAACGACGCCATGCCAACGCTGTGGAGTTACAGTGAAAACAATGAATCACAATGTAGCAGATATGTTGCACTGAAAACAATGAATCACCATGTAGAGATTGGTAATGCCTGAACTCGAATCTCAAACCAACTGAAGATGCAAAGCGTTGCGGACTTCAAATGTGGAGGCCAATATTTATATGTATGGTGGAAGCGCGTATTGATTGTGATTTCTGGAAGAAATGTGAGCCGGGGAGTGTGCCAGCGATATTTAAAACGTGAGCGAAAATGTGAAGGCTTCCGAAGACTTTTCCCCTTGTACACGCTCTGGCCAGGAGTCCACGAGTCACGAAAAAAGAACTTACTTTTTCATAAAGTTATGACCTCAATTTTAATTGAGGTGACATACGAATATTTGGAGTCCCCACATGATTCTAGAAACAAACTGTATTCAACGCAGGCATATGCTGATTTTCAGTTCATACTTCATCTTATCTCATAACTCATCAAGCATCCGCTTTTGATCGGCATGTAGCAGTGCAGGCAGTGCCTGCTGAAATCATTCATTTTAATGGAGTATTACCAAGTCGTAATTGAAAAATTATTTATATGTTGATTGAAGGTTGTAAAATATTCTGCAAACTGGATAAATATGAATAAAATAACTCGTATCTATTAAATATTCTAAATATCTTACAATATACAATCCACAATCCCATTATTTTCAAGTTAATCTAAACAGCAACTCATTCTGAAATCATCTATCCAATGGTAAACTTGAATCCTAGTTAAATAAAAATAGGAAATTAAAAATTAGCAGATTTTGGATATTATTTTCAATCATTTATGATAGCTTTCAATTTAAACTAGTACAATAATATTAATAAATGTGGTTGATATATGTTTTGTAACCATATATTAGTCTCATGCACAACCACATAATTAAATGAGGTTGATATACCCTCATAGACATTAATGGATATAAATTTAATATTAATATTATTGATATAATAATAATAAATATACTTTAAAAATATTAATGTGGTTGATATAGGCGTAATGCTTCATTGTATCTACCATTAGTAAAAACATAACAATAGAATAATGTTAAAAAAAATATAATTACTATAATTATAATTGATAATCTAGACTAATTATTATTTAATTTTAAATTATGTAATATAAATTAACTATTTAATAATAATAATGGTAATAAATAATATTAGTAATATAATTAATATAATAATCTTATAATAATATTTATTTAGTAATAACATAATTATATTATTTTAAATGATTATAGTTATTTTTAATTAAGAAAAAAAATTAATATTATTTTTAATTAAACATAATTATTGTTAAGAGAAAATATTAAATAGTATTGTTAATATTGATTGCTAAACATTATTATTAATCATAATAAGATTAAATATTATTATAATAATGGATTGATGATTAATAATAATAAATCATTCAAAAATAATTTATTAATAATAAACCAATCATACTAAAAAAAATTGATTAATAATTTATAAATAACTATTAATACATTATTATTAAGAATAATGATATTAATTATAATTATAATTATTACAAGAATAATTATAATTATAGGAATATAATTATAGTTATAAAAATAATTATAATTATAATTAATAATTAATAAATATCCCCAATTGGGGTGTGAAACTATTGGAGGTCTGTTTGGGTTTGATTGATATGACAAAATATTTATTGGTTTGGGAGAGTGAGTGGTATCCTCCATGCCCTCACATGCTTATTTATTGTGATAACATGAACAATCGTAGACCAAGGCAGATCCATAACGTGAAGGTTGGTAACCCTCTGTGCCTACAAGTGGTAGGAGCGGAGGTGGAGTTAAGACATCTTTCCCAGTGTATAAACTCGGGCCCTCAACTTCTTAGGGAGCCTAAGTTTGATGTTTACATGTTTGTAGCGTCGGGAACGCAAGAGGTATACCCAACTACTATCTGTCTCAGTTCGAGGTTGACGTATAAAATCTAGTATGTTATAATGCTATCTCTGTATCTTCAGTTGGGGGCTGTTACTCGTGATAAGCCTCGCGTCCAAAGGAGAAAGGAAACACTGGTTAAATTAGCAGTTTCTGTGACAAGAAATATTGGCCTTCTCGACTATCTAATGTTGATTTCTATCTTTTTTGGCAACATCCTTTCCCACATGCACATGTTTACTGGTTTCCAAGTTTCTCTCATGATGTTTCCTTTGCATGTTGATAAATAGGTTCCCCGTTTTAAGCTTGAATTGTTTGGGCAAGCCCTGTGGAGAGTAAGGGTTATGGTAAATGATCAGGGCCAAGTCTATGGACTCAAGGCTCAGGGATGCATGGGGTCCACCCTTTTTATTCTAGTGGTACCTCCCACTCCCGTAGGGTGACTATTTATGTATGCTTGCTGGGTCGGGCATTAGAATTTTGAAGGGATGCAATGTTGTCCGACGCTTCATTTGTTTTTCTAGTCATAGATTAAATTAATGCTTGTCTTTCGGGTGGTTCTTTGTATAAATCATATTCTAGGTCCGCCTACGTTGTATCCACTTTCGGCCTTTATACAGTGGGTTGGTCTACGAGCGTGGGAAGGTGAGAGAAGGGTGAAGAAAGGGGGCCCGACCTTGGAAAATATGGTGAAGTCTCAGCCTCACGGTGGAGCCTCAGGCCGAGGTGGAAGGGGTCACAGACACCAGGAAGGCAAAGGAAAATAAATTGGTTCGTTTTCCGATCGAACTACACAGTAGAGGACTGCTCAATAGATGGGTCATAAAATGAACTCTGAGATTCTTCATGCCACGGTTGAAGCATACTGCAAAGAGACCCCAATGCAGGTGAAACAATTGATTGCGACCTAGGAGGGAGAGTTGAATTTGAAAGTTGAGCTTGAACTGTAGCCGTAGATTGGGGGGAACTAATCACGAACCCTGGTACACTCATGGTCGTCTGACCCTATTTAGATTGTCTATCCATCTCTACTCGTTAATGAAATGCATAGTGTCCAAAGAAATGGTCATGAATACCAACACAAGAACACAAGGTGAGGTAGAGCCAAGCCTCTGAGACATCCAAAAAGAGCTCCAGCTTATTCAACTTCAGTTGTAGAATCAGAATGCTTGCCTAGGTCGCATTGAATGACATAACCCATCCCTGCCACAATCTGAATTACCAAGATCAAGTTCTGAATATCCCGCTTTGGTGGAATCGCTAGATGATTATTTGGTCAAAGTTATGCCTGTTAATTTTTGCTTAATTTTGGTTGTATATGTTGGGAAGCATTTATGTTTTTAGTGTTATGCTTATTAGTTGGTTTCCAGACTATCAGCCTTATAAGGCTTGGCTAAATAGACTCAAACTATTTATATTTTGGATGACTTATAATGCGATTCAATGGCTAACAAACCTGGTTTCGCACTGGGCAGGTTGAGGCCACCAATTGACTTATATATTTGTAACCTACCTATTTATAGTGAATGAAACAAAAGGTACTGCTAAGCTTACAAAAAAAATAATAAATATAATTAATAATTATTTAATTATAATTAAACTATGTTTGATTTTATAAAACATGGTTGACCATGGTTGACGATGATTATTATATTGGGACAATCTTTGTCATATTGCGACGTTCGACCATGGTTGAGACAATGATTGATTTTCATATTTAGACAATCTTTGTCACAATGCGATGTTGGACCATGGTTGACCATAATTAGCAATGGTATACTACAATTGATTTTATAAAACATGGTTGACCATGGTTGACCATGAAACAATCCATGTCACAATGTGACGTTGGACCATGGTTGAGCATGCTTGACCATCATTTATTTTCAAATCGAGATAATCTTTGTCACAATGCGAAATTGGACCATTGTCGATTATGTCACACTACGACATTGGACCATGGTTGACCATGATTGAATTTATAAAACATGGTTGACCATGATTGAATTTATAAAACATGGTTGACCATGATTGATATTATAAAACCAAAGGGAATAAACCTTATGGATTAATACTAAAAATCCATGGATTATAAACTTAAGGGAATAATATTAAACCCTAGGAATATGAACCCTTGGATTAATAAACCCGAGGGACTGATATTATAAACCCAAGGGATAAAAACTATAAACTCAAGGTATATAAACCATAAGATAAATATTATAAACCCTAAAATAAACATGGTTGACCATGCTTTATTTTCATATTGAAACAATCCTTGTCACAATGCGATGTTTGACCATGGTTGCCTATGATTGACCATGATTGATATTATAAACCTAAGGGATTGATATTATAAGCTCAAGGGAATAATAAACACAAGGGATTAATAATAAAACCCTAAGGGATTATTAACCTAAGGGAATAATATTAAGTCCAAGGGACCAATATTATAAACCCCTGGCATATAAACCGTACAATAAGTATTATAAACGCTAAAATAAAAGTGGTTGACCATGATTGATATTATAAACCCAAGGGATAAAAAATATAAACCCAAGGTATATAAACCCTAAGATAATTATAAACCCTAAAATAAATATGGTTGATTTCCATATTGAGACAATCCTTGTCACAATGTGACGTTGGACCATGGTTGACCATGATTGACCTTTGTCACAATGTGACATTGGACCATGACTTACCATGGTTGATTTTTATATTGAGATAATAACTATCACAATGCAACGCTCAACCATGTTTGACCATGGTTGGCTATGATTGACCATGCTTGACCATGATCGATATTATAAACCTAAGGGAATAATAAACCCAAAGGATTAATACTAAAACCATAAGGGATTTGAAACCTAAGGGAATAATATTAAACCCAAGGGACTCATATTATAAACCCAATGTATATAAACCCTAAGATAAATACTACACACTAAAATAAACATGGTTGACCATGATTAACCAAATCATAGTTAAAAAAATATTTATATATTAATTATAAATTATAGAATATTTTGAAAATTAAATAAATATGAATAAAATAACTCATATCTATTAAATATTCTAAATATGTTACAATATACAATCCAATTATCCTCAAGTTAATCTAAACAACAAGTGATTTTGAAATCATCCATCAAATGGTAACCTCCAATCTCGCTAAATAAAGTATCAGAAATAATAATAAAGAGTGGGCCCTGAAAAATAATTGATACTATCTTCAATCATTCAATTCCAATTATCCTCAAGTTAATTTAAACAACAAGTCATTTTGAAATTATCCATCAAATGGTAACCTTCATTTCGAAATCATCCATCAAATGGTAACCTTCAATCTCGTTAAATCTTTTTTTTCCCCATGGAAAAAGGACGTAATTTTATTCATATGAAAAAATTACATGTTGTAGATGCTAGTAGCATATGCATATGTATGTCTGTAAAGAGGACAAAATTACAATAAAAAGCAAAGTAAAAATCAGCAGTCCTATGCTTTTTTGCCCTTCTTCTTCTCCACCCTCCTCCAACCTTCCGAATCAGGCGAGGGTGTAATAGTGGACAACTATTTTTTTAGTGCGTTCAATGGAAGTTCCTTGTCGAATTCAGATCCTTCAGATCGATGAGTTCTTTTTATGCCACTTACTACCATCTGAGGTTCTTGATGTTGTTGTATATTGTTTGGCCCCAAATGAGAGTCTGGGGTAATTTCTTCCTGAGTACACTTTTGCCTCGGTAATATATCAATTTCTATTTGGTTCTTTGTAGGTTCTGTCTACATGTCCTCATATTCCATCAAGTCGGTCTGCTTCCACCCTTTGGGCCTTTTTTATTGTTTCTTTTTTCCTTTGGGGTCCTTCCTGGACAGTGGACAACTGAATTGGAGATGTCAAGTTTGCATGTAGCTGCAACATCTGAATGCAGTGTTCTCATAGTCAAGCAGTTGAGTCCTCAATGTATTGTTGTAGTTCAATGTGATGTGTTCAGGCAGTCCCTGACTCAGGTCCACTTCTACACAAATCTTGGCAAATGTGAAAATTCCCTTGCTTACTTTGTCTTCATCAATTTTTAGGAATTTTTCCAAGGAATTCCCAATGGCTGTTAAAAATTTGTGATGCCAAAAATGTAGAGGGAGTTTATGGAGCCTCACCCATACAGACATTGTTGAAATTTTCATAGTGTTTGCATCAAAATCAGTAAACCAGGGAGTGATGAAGAGGCCAACATTTCCCCAAAACCATGGCCCCTGATCGATAATATTGTCGTGATCTTGTTCTGTGCAGAAGCTAACTATGAAAAATCCCTTTGAGCATAGGTGTATATCACAGTTTGGTGTCCATGAGGAGTAAATCCATTGATGTAGAGCATCGGATTTTGGCCATAATTCATTAAATCTACAAATGAAAACATTTTTGGATAGTTCAGTGTGTAGATCAGTTACCTCTGTTAGAGATACTTGGATCGTTGGGGATTCCAATTTTTGTTCCACTATATAGGGACCTAGAATCTCTGGTGCTAGTGCTAGTTTATGCTGCATTTTTTCTTTTCCCTTGACTGCGTCTCTAAGGGAGCCTGTATTTTTTGACCTGTCTCCATTACATCCTCCACGCAGTCTCAGATTAAGAAAAATAGTTGAATCATTGCTGATGCCATATTCCTGAAGTGAAAGGAGGTCCTGTAGACTATGACCAGAGAATATCAGGTTTTGGTATTTGGTGGGTGTCCCAAGTTGGTTATGGATTTCCTTCTTTACCTCTTGAATACTTAACCCCTTTCTGAGCCTCATTCAATGATGGCTGCCCTCTGTCTTTTTGATGAATATTTGAATCTGTTCTTCACCCATGTAGTACGATTTAGTCATTTTGGCACCACGGTTCGATGATTTGGGTGGGTTCTCTAAAAACCCCGATTCACCCCACATTTTTGTATTTTGTTCACTTCCTAGTGCCTCCAGATTTAGATTATGAGGGATATTTTTTAAGTACTCTGTCACTGCGTCAGAATATATTGGGTCCGTTGTAGTTCATCCCCATTCATTTGCCTGGGATTTCTTGAGTTTGGATGTGAATTAGGTCACTGTAAGCCCCACTTCGCTTATCCAAGCTCGGGGTGGCATGTTGGAGGCGGAACTGTTGCCAGGGGTTGTCGCAGGCCGGACAAAATGAGATATAACGGCCTCATCGCGCAGCGAGCCAGGAGCCCGAGCCACCGATGCACTGACCAGAGGTAAGAGAGGTCGTAGATCACGCCCAGGAGAGGTACTCATGTGTATTTTGCCCCCACCGAGGAGACCGGGAGCATACAGGTGTGTTTGTAACAACAGAAACCCATTTTGTGAATAAAAAAATTGTAACGTTACCTCTTCTGGACATGTTTCTTTTCCCAGATGAGAGGAGACACCAACCAGCTCATAGACACCCTCAACCGGTTCGTTGTGAGCCTATGGGAAGGTCCCTGCAAGTCAAAGAAGAGAGATCTTCATTGGAGTTGCAGGGAACAGTTCCCGCCTTTTCTCCTCAATCTCATTAAATAAATTATCATAAGTAATAATAATAAGTGGGTCCTGAAAAATCATTGATATTATCTTCGATCATTCGTGGTAGATTTAAATTTGAATTAAATAGAAGTTTTTGGCCTAAAGTGGCTTTATGGTTATTGAATGACATTTACATTGACATCTATCTATTAATTCTAATAAACAATCTGATCAGACTATCCATTGTTACCTGAAGGGTACTTTTAAGCCAAAAGAATATTTTTTATTTCAAAAAATATCTTTTTTATTTTAGTTACATTATATAAAATTTAATATCAATTGAAACAAAATTTTATATTTAAAACAAAAAAGCTTGAGATAAAACATTTATTTAAAACAAACATAGTTTAAGACAAAAATATTTTAAGACAAAAGTTTATAGTTAAAATAAAAACAGTTTGAGAAAAAAATATTTTAAGACAAAACTTTATATTTAAAACAAACACAGTTTAAGACAAAAATATTTGAAGGCAAAAGTTTATATTTAAGATAAAAACAGTTTGAGATAAAACTATTTTAAGCCAAAAGTTTATATTTAAAATAAAATCAGTTTGAGACAAAAATATTTAAAAAAACTTTATTGCTGAAGGATTCTTATTTCAACTTTAAGGTGGATGAAGATCTGTTGACTTTTTATTTTTAATTTTTTAATTGAGGGCCTAGATTGATTGTTAAGAATATATGCTCAACATATGCTTAGTGTTAATGCATATCAACGACTATAGTGTATTAAAGAGTTTGTTAGGTTGCATTGACTTTTAATAAATTTAAAAAATTAGATTCGTGCGACATGGTTCCTCGCCTGCCAATTTCCAAGGGATTTGAGATTATTCCAATTCTAATAAGTTCCTCCATGATAAGTTCCTCATTATTATTTATAACACATTTATATATAAGAAAATTTTATTTAGCAAGATGGTCGATTACTTTCAATAAATTAAAAAAAATAGATTCGTGCCACGTGGCTCCCCACCCACCAATTTCCTACGAATTTGAGATTATTCCAATTCTAATATGTTCCTCCATGATAAGATCCTAATCATTATTTATATTATTTTCTTAAGTAAATGTTGACCCATAACATTTTTATACATGGTTAATCAGGTAAATGTGTGCATTAGTGAGGAATTCTTCGTGTTGCAATAGTTTTTTTGGTTATATTTATGAAACCTTAGGCTCTATCAACGACATTAATATTTTTAATGTGGTTGTACTAGTATTTAATACAATGGAAACTTAACACAATGGAAATTAAGACGAAACCCATATAAGACACTTAGCAATTAAGACAAAACCATATCAATTTGAAACAATATTATCTAACACCTGCAAAAGTGACTCTCACGGTGCACCCTAAGTCTACTAGCTTGCAGGCGACTACTATCTCCTACCTATACTGAGGTTTCTCTTTTACTTATCATTCACGTTATCTTATATAAAGACAATGATTTGTTGAGCTCTTCGTTTTGTGGGGGTAGCCAACTATGAAGAACGTGACAGCTTTCCCTGGCAAGATTTCTCAGGCATAAACTTCTCTTTTGTCCCTTCTATCTTTGCTGATATGAGTAGAGCCAACTTGCTTGTCATTTCATTTAGAAAGTTTGCACAAAAATTCCATGAGTGGATATGGGACAATTATATATTTAAATTTTGAAAATAGATATTCAAACAACATGAAATTTAATCATATCAATTTTTATTTTTTTTAATTATATTTTCCTTTTTTCTTAATCATTTTTAATTCAATATAAAATTAAATGTTAATTATATTAATTTTTAATTAATTAAATATAACATTTGAAAAGTTAAGAATCTTTCTAGTATTTACTTTAGGTATATTTATTTAAATTATATAAAATTTACATGAAAGTAATAAAGTAAGGATAATTTGATTTGAAAACAATTACAATATGCATTTCACATTCTAAAAATATAATAAATAAATAGATAAAAATTATTATTTTTTGGTTGGT
>APFE031405205.1:18183-32470 GCA_000404065.3 Pinus taeda | reverse complement strand
TTATTTATTTTTTAGATATGTGAAAAAAATTAAATTACTTCAACTAAAACTTTGATATAAATTGTAAAAAAATTAATACAAATATAGCGTAAAAAAAATAAATAAAAAAAATCACAAAAATAATAAATTAATTCTTATTCTCTCTCTCTCTCTCTCAACAAAACACAGCACACATTATATATAATCCAAAAAAAAACAATACAAATTCATCAATATAATGATTTTATACCTTTGTGTTTTTTCTTTTCTTTCTAAACCTTGAAAGTGAGAAATTTGATTTTTCATTATTAACAAATATATCCAACGGAGATAAATAACATAATTTATTATTTGTTTAAATATTTTCTTATCTATAAAAATAATTCTGCTAATATTGTTAAAAAAAAAATTGTACAAAATGAACTTTAGTATTTTTTGATATTAATTTATTGTTAGGTATTAAGATTTTAGAAAAGATTTAGAAAGCCATGAATGCATTATTAAGAAACCAAGTAATATTAGTAATTGATATCATTTCAAACTAGGGAATAACTACTATGTTATTTGTCTTCCTCACTTAATAGAGATATATATAGATAAATTATGAAGGAGGTTGAAAGAGTGCCTTTAGAATAAACTTTAATTTAACCTAAAAGGTCATCACTATAGGTTTGAGGCGGATCGCGACTCATTTTATCTCACCGATTTTCCCAATTTGAAACCATGTGATTTCATACTACACCTCACTTTTTATATTTCATGATTATTAGAATTCATAAGTTTAACACTTATTGAAGTGTGTAGATAATCATTCCATACAATTATGCCTTAAGATAACCAATATGCAAATGATATGAATGAAGGTAATCTTATAGAATCAACAACCCAACTCACCTAACAATTGTCAAATATTCAAATGTGTTACAACCAAGTGAACTCTAGTCTCATACAAAAATTTAAAAATTATAAGAGCACTTAATTCGTACAAACCTATCCCCAAATTTCCTACATGATTTATTGCTATTGATCGCAACTTCGTCATAAATCAAAATCATTTCACTTGATAGGAATAGTAAGTACTCTTGTGTGCATGGAATGTATGAAGAGTTGAATTAAGTGAAGGAAAGAAAATTAAGTCTAATATTAGAAGTCAAATGAGTTAGGGTTAAAAAGTTAATGTCTTGTCAAGAAAACATAAGTTAATGAAAAGAAAATTGTTGATTTATGTTACAGTGAAGTTAGAAAATTTTAGTTAAAGCGTCAAGTCATAGTTTGCATGAGGAAATGAAAGTTATAGTTTCCATGATTCCATATTTAGAAAGTTAGTGCTTATATACTCATGTCATGGGGGATTCATTTAATGAACCTCTGACATAGTGCGTGCGTTAGTGGCATACTAAACAATATCATTAATTTGACTACATATTGGAAAATACCTCTAAAAATCACATTATTTAACCCCCTACCAATATGAACCCAATACAACTTACAAATTTAAGAAACCCCTACTTTCACTAGATATTATAGGTATCTATTTTTGCATTAACATTTTTTTTTACCCCTTTATAATTTCTCATTAACTTTGAGCCCAATTTTTTATATATGCCAATATAAAAACCCTTTACTCCCTATTATATGCTCAATGTATTACACCATTTTTTCTTCAATATATATACCCCAATATGAATGCACATGGTATGGTATTGCTCCCCTAGTGAAGCCCCTGTGACTGATGTTTGTGTCATTGTACTGTGAAGTAAGAAGCGAGAATAACAACAACTCGATGGATGTATATGAGAGAATAATTAATATTAAATAGAACTTATTTGTTCAAGCATAAGCTTGGGTACTTAGTTGTCTTGTGTTTGCATGTTTATCTATGCCTCTAAATAATAAGTGGTATCAGAGAAAGATTTAGTAAGGTTTCAAACAACCAAAGGCGTTAAGAAGGTCATGAGCTACTTCCACTAAGAGCCTTGAAAATTGTGAATAGCCCACAAATCAAGGTTTACATCCATTGGTCCATAAATAGAAACTAGAGCTCGTTGAGAGTTTGTAAACCCATATACTAATATATTAGGGTGAGTAGCCTATAGAGCCACCATATCAAGAGGAAAGAGCCACCGCCACTAACCAAAGAAGGAGTCTTCGTCATAAGCTATAGCCATGATCCTCCATAAGAATTTGTGTAGAAGAGCTTAACAAAGTTGCTAGTAGTTGTTGGGAGCCACCATTAAAGTCAAGGTTAAAATGTTTAGTTTAAAGATAATCAAGTGTATGCGACATTCATTTCTAGAAGGTAGACACAATAAGGAAAGAAGACAAAAGACTAAAGAAAGACGAAAATCATGGGTTATAAAGAAAGACTAAAGAAAACTAAGAAAAAAAATCGAAATGAAGAGTCAAAGTATTTTGAAGAGCTCATATAGGTTCGTGCCATAATTGGGGCATCTAAAAGACAAGTAGATGAAGTAGAACAATTCGAGGATGAATGGATCACAATATATCTAGTAATACTTCCAAAATTTACTCGTAAAATAAATACTTTTTGGGAACTGTAAAAATGAAAACTTTTCTTCGATGTAAAGAGTTGATTGAGTATTGGTCTAATAACCCATATGATGAATTATGTGATGCCTTTGTATTGGATCTTATAAAACATGCATTGGATGAGAAGTCCTTATGCAAGGTAGAAAAATATATATCTTGCTAAGAAGTAGGGAAGACCCTAGAAGTGAAATTTAATATAAAGGAAAGTGACATAAAGCAGTAAATTATGTTATAGTCTATTGAAGAATCAATAGAAATTCAATTGCAATTCTGAGAGCAAACGAGCAAGACTCTAGGGGGTAAATAGAGCTTGGAGAATCCCACTCAAATGTGGATGATGGCCATAAATACTATAAAAGTGAAACCCATCATGCACACATTCATATGGATGAAGAAGACATAAAAAATATTGTAGAGTGAGAAGTTGAAGCCTCTACCTGTGAAGCAGAGAAAGAGCATGTAGATTCTCGAGAACCCCATTGTAACATGGATGGTGAATCCCATTGTGATGAGACACATGTGGATGGTGAATACAAAGTGAGTTGTGAGTTGGTGAATCCAACATTAGACCTTTTCGGTGATGGTGAATCTTCCAATAAAGAAGTGAATAACATGTGTGATCTAGTTACTATGATTGTAGTTGATGATGACCTCTTTGCATCAGAGTTTGAGGGATTTAAGTTTGAGAATAGCAAAGACAATTTTTCATATGAAGTAATGGTTTATAGAGTTGAAAGTGCGTCTCTCATGAATCCAACAACATATGACGAATTTGGTGAAGTTGAAATTATTAATGAGCACATGCATGCTCAAATATCTAACCACAAAGTGGATGAAAATTAGGTTGATGAAATTTGTGGTCCCTTTTTTGAAACAAGGACTAAATGCGGAAATATGGAAAGTGCCATATTTTATGAGGAATTGAAGTTTGAAGCTAGCACTATAGCAGCAAGTTATGAAGAAATAATTAGACTTGCTCATGAATTAGTGTACGATCTAGCAACAAATGATGATTAAGAAAAGGATAAGGTGATTCATGAGTTTTTGATGAAAATATCCCCTAACGACATAACAGTGGAAGATAGCCTCATTGCACTTGAAGAAGTGGAGAAGAAAGAAGAAAAAGAGAAAAATCTCACTATAAAACATAATGAATATGTTTTTAAAAAAAATCAAATCACTAAAATATCACATTAAAAATAAAGTTTACCGCAATATGATTGAAAAAATTCTTAGCTTATTTTACACGATTCAAATCACTAAAATATTGCTCACTTTTCATCCATAATTTTTTACCTTATTTAAAATAATTTAAATTATTAAAATTCTTATCTCAAATTAAAAAGTTTATAATAAAATTACATCTTTCATCTTAAAAAAAATAATATAATCGTAGGAATCGAACCAAAATTTACCTTCCCCAAAAAACAAATCCACCTCGGCTCCAGAAAAGTAGCTGACTACGGAAATTGGGTTGGTCCACACATTGATCCACCCTCATCACCTACTTATTTCCCTTTAAAGTTCTGACATTGCCTACTCAGAGGAGCTAATGATGAGAATTATGCCTTTGGCAGAACCAGAGAACGAACCCAATATGGGGGAAATCCTGCTTGCCAATGAAATGGATGCCACTGATGGAATTGGCATTGGGATGTCTCATAATTTGCTCGCTATTTCTATCTTTTCAAAGTGTCTGGATCAGTATGGAGGCCGAACAGCTCCAATCGGATCTGCAAAATCACGATCATCTGCTGCAACGAAATGTAAATGTCGTTAAGGTGGACAAATCTAGCAGTGAATCTCCACAGAATTCAGAACTTGAAGAATATGAAGATGATTCCAAAATTATCAGTACTGCAGAAGATGCATCAATGGAGAAAAGGATGCAGTCAACAACGAGAAGGCTGTTGCTGAATGGGCTGGGCCAAGCACAGGAGTAGCCTCTATCGTTCATGGTAGTTACCGGGGAAAGATATTCTCCCTGCAAAACTCCTCTTGGTTCCAATATCATGATGAAGACTTAGAAAAACAAAGTGGATTATTGTAATCTACACGGTTATAAGGTTTGGTATGCACTGGAGGCGTGGGAAAAAGGATTCACTGGCACTTGGGTTAGGTACCCTCTTCTTCGGTGCTTATGAAAGCCAACCCTTCTATTACGTGGTTCATGCGGATGGACTCAGATGCCATTTTTAGAAATCTCAATTTTTCCATCCCCTTTTGACACGTACAATTGGTGGAACAAGAATTTGGTCGTCTCTGGCTTCTGGGAAAAGGTATGATACTTATACTCTCTCAATTATCAATTGGCATCCCACAATTGTACTGAATTAGGCTTTTTCCAAACTGTTCAGTGGCTTCAAATTTGTGATTAGCACACAAGCTTGTTGTTGGCTGCATTGTGTTAACGGATGGCTGGATAACACAGTTAGCCTTTCTTGATACAATTAAACAAATCTAATTACTTCCAAATAGCTATATATTTGTCATTTATAGCGTAGTTTGGGTGGGGAAATTCCAGTCTTAGAATGTTAGGTTGCATAGATTTCCTGTTCTTTAAGGAGCCCACATATTGTCATTCAATTGATTTAATCCCTGGTAGCGTCCATAGGTATGTTGTTATTCTTTGAGCCCAGAAATTCTCATTGGACTAGTTTACTCCTCTTGGTGATTAACAGATCAGGGATTAACATGAATCTAATCTGATGCAGGTTAAAGTAGGGTTGAGTTATCTTTATTGTCATCACATTTTCTGCTTAGATTTTCTAATATTTGTGAAATTGTAATGAAAATAAGTGAATGTTGACTTTGCTCATTTATTAAATATTTTTGAATTTATAATTGAAAAATCATTTATAAAATCAATAAATAATATATTTTCTTTATCAAAAAGTATTAAAATAAAAAATATAAATATACTAATTTTTTAATTTTATTTATTTAGAATAGAGTATAAAAAATATAAATATACTAATTTTTTAATTTATTTTATTTGAATAGAGTATAGGAAATTCTGCAATACTTTACCACATTTTGTGGATAGTAAATTGGGTAGAGTGGGGACTTTGATGTTTCTTATTCCTTTTCCTGCTCTTCACAATTCATGTAGAATATTTTTTTCTGAGCACACTTATGACCTTTAGTGTATTTGCTATCATAACTCTAACAAAGCCAATTTGCTCTTTTTTTCCTCTAATTTTTGTAGTGTCAACCTTGTAGGTTGTGGAAGGCTAGGAGCAACAACACTTACATCTTTATAGTTGTGAATGGTAGCCTAGTTTCCATAATTTTTCTTTCAACTTTTCTTGCCACCCAAATGCCTTCTCCAGTGAATCAGGTTCCCAAAGAGAGACCTTATGTTGGATGTTATCCTTTAAAGTCCCCATGAAGACAACAATCCTATGTTCCTCTTTAATACTAGTGACCTTGATATTCAATTTTTAGAAGTCTTCAATGTGCTCCACCTTTGAACCCTTTTGTTTGAGATTTGATAAAGAAGGTGTCTCTCTCTATATCCTCATAATGTGTTATCATTTTCTCCATAAAAATTGACCAAGTGACAAGTGGTTTATGAGAACAAATTCCTCGATACCATACAAACTGATTAGGTTCTCAATATTTAAATGAAATGTGTACCTTTTTTGTGTGTTGCACATCATGGAGATCAAAATATTTATGCATCTGTAGTATCCATGTTACCAGATCCTTTTCATCAAACTTCCTCATATCGATCTTTGGAATTTGATGGTTCTCAAACCCAACATTAGAGTCTTTAAAATCATAATTCATATTCCTTTTGTCATCATCATGATTTTCATGGATTACCTTGACACCACTAGGAATCCTTTCTTCTAACAACTTTTCCAAACCTTCCTTCAACCCTTCCATCTTGACATTCATCATTGCTTTCACATCTTATTTTAAAAAATTATTTAAACCATTCATGTCCTTTTTTATTTTTACTTCTAAACCATCTATCTTAACATTCATCGCTTCCAATTCACTTTTGGTTACCCTTTTTTGAGAGCGAAATTTGTTGCACTTGGTCTCGTAATTTAGATATATCATGTTGCATTTCTTCCTCTTCTTCATGCGTCATAGTAGAGACTTCTGGTTACTTACTGGGTGTGTCCATTTTTTTTCTTCGAGGAATTTTGGAATAAAACAATAATATCTATGCTTCACTTGCCCTTTAAATCACTTTAAATAGATTTTTCAAACAAAACATATGCAAATTTAAAAAAAAAAATACACAACTTTTTCATGATTTTTAGGAGCTCAATATTCAAATTTTTGTATTTTTGTCATTTTGAATTTTCAAGGCCTGAAATTATTCCCTATGGTATCCCTTTGAGTCTTCTTTCCAATTCCACAATTCATATCAAAATTGGGTTTTTCAAGGTAAAGTTATACCTGATCTCCTATGATGACCTGATTATCGACTCGTTCAATAGAGAGAACTTGTACAGAGTGCCACGTGTCATTGTTCTGACCTTCAACCCTGAAAATGGTACACAAAAACTACAGTCCATTTACTTTCTGTTTATTTTTACGAAATTAAAATCCGATGCTTGGAGAGAAAGTTATGACAATTTTCCGTAGGTCACTTGTTCGAGATTGAATTCCACAACTTACAAAAACCCTAACTTCCTTGAATCATATCTCTAAAAATATACCGTACCAATATCTGAAATTCATACACAATGTTCAGCTTTATTTTGGTGCCACGTGGTTTTGAAGCCTTGTATAAAAAATCGTATGGCAAAAATTCCAATATGTCTTGTTTGAAGAAGCGAAACCCTGGAATCCAAAGCTCTAATACCAAATGTTATGAAACTGGCTCCTAAAAAATAAGAAAATATATATCAACGACTTAAAAATTATCCTCTTCAAGCGAGAAACTTACTTTACATTACATGAATGAAAAATTCTTCGATGATTCAATTCATAAGACCTCCTTGGTATATATAGGTGTCTAAGGGGTCATAATAGAATTAGAGCCTACATAATAATAATAATAATGTAAGGTCACAACAATAACAATAGTGGGCTTCTATGGGGCACAACAATAACCACATGGAAGATACATGGGCACAACAATAATAATAAGGGGCTACACTAACAATAAAAATAAGGGAGATACACTAGTATTATAGGGACATAACATTATCTATGGTTGAAAACACTTATCAATAGAGAGCGATGTTGTGTTTCTATGTTGGGTATGTGTTGATGAAAGGAATATCTATGTCTATCAATAAGACCGAATATTTAGTTTATAATGGTAGTGATGAATCTAATATCTATCTTCCAATATGATTTGGAAAGAATTTGGAATTCTAAGCATGGACTACTATGATTATATTTTAGAGCTTTTAATGAAACTTTATTAACATTATGTTAATAGTTATTTGCATATATACAGTGTACCGTAAATGGATGATTCTTGCAAACTAAGCTACTAAATTTTATTATTGTTGTCATATTGCATCTTCTACATTGAACCTGCATATCCCTTCTTGCACTGAATGTGACATTCTAATGGCTAGATTGATAAAGTATCATTTATGCAACTTTGATCTTAATAATCAGCTATTGAATGGCGATTCTATGAGTGGTATCTTTTTTCAATTCAAGAGAGAAGTTTTTTTTAATACATTTATGGATTTCAGTGTGTTTGTATTGAGCATTCCTGCATTTTGTGTTTTTTGTGTTATTGTCTGGCTTTGTGTTCAATGATTTTGTATTTAGTATACACTACATTCAATAGATGCTTCTTTTCCTCTAATCATTCTCATTTCCATCTTATAATGGCTTCTCTTGGAAGTTTTTATGTCTCAAGCATATATTGATTGTCCACAGCTGCACTAACTTGATGGCTCTTTCTGCAGTTTTTCATAAAAATTATTTATGGTCATGCTCCTTGAACTACATATATTAGTCTTTTGTTAATTATGAAGCCCATATTTATAAATTTTGTTGATATTGTAGCTTACTTAATGATGATTTCTTTGTTGTTGCATGTTTTTCCATTGAGTTGTTCATTTTTATGTCGTGCACATCAATTGGGCCAGAGGCATTGTTGGCTCTACATAGACTCTCGAATTTAACACTTTTAGATTTTTCTTACACATTCTTGACAAATTTACAGCCAATCATTGATTCTTGTCGCTAACTAAAGGTTACTTTAGAGACCTAAAGTTAACACTCATAGTTTTTTTTGTATACATTCTTGGTAGTTTCCCAACCTATCATTGAGTACCTTTTTGTCACAAAATTAACATCCTTTTTCTCCCTTGCATATTCATCAGGTTGTGAAACTTCAGGCTTGCAAACATATTGAGAATTGAACATTGATTCCACTCCGTAGGGGAATAACACTTCTGATGCTCTATGAGTTGGATTTACCCTATGGTACTCTTAGCCAAAAAGGAAATCTCAAAGAGAAAAGACTGAGCATCTTTCTTTCTATCGAGGAGGAGTGTTATTCTGACATAGTTCTCTAATAGAGTTCAAGAATTTGCACTCAATTATTTTATTTCAATGTAGGTTGCTCAGATAATGTAACCATAGAATGTAGTATTCATCTCTTGGGTCAGAAGTTATTTCTGACTAACAAATGTGATAGAAAGCCTGGAAAGTTCTACTATACCTAGGTTGACCTGCTTCACTGGAACTTCTTTTCTAGTTAGGAGTTTATCTCCAGTTGAAAGTGCTTAGCAATACAGAATGATGTTGTGTTTCTATGTATGGTATGTGTTGATGAAAGGCATATCTATGTATATCAGTAAGGCTGAATAATCCATTTCTAATGGTAGTAACAAATCTATTATCTATCTTCCAATATGATTTGGAAAGAATTTTGGAACTGCAAGCATGGACTACTATGAAGATATTTTGGAGCATATAATGAAACTTTATCAACATTATTTGAATATTCAGTTGCATATGTACAATGTACCGTAAATGGATGATCCTAGCAGACTAAGCTACTCGATTTTATTATTGTTGTCATATTGCATCTTCTACATTGAACATGCATATCCCTTCATATATTGAATATGACATTCTAATGGTTGGAACAATAAAGTATATTTTATGCAACTTTGATTTTAATATCTAATATTGAATGGCGATTCTTGAGTGATATGTTTTTTGGAGTTCAGGAAAGAAGTTGTTTTAATACATTTATGGATTTCGATGTGTTTGTATTTAACATTCTTGCATTTTGTGTTATTTGTGTTATTGTCTGGCTTTATGTTTAATGCTTTTGTATCTAGTAGACTCTGCATTCAATATATGCTTCTTCGTGTCTTCTCATTCACATTTCCACCATATAATCACTTCTCTTGGAAGTTGTTCTATCTCAAGAAAACATTGATTTTCCATAGTTTCACTCACTTGATGCGTCTTTTTGCATATTTTTTTAAACATTCTTTACGATCATTCTCCTTTAACTACATATATCAATCTTTTTTTGATTATGAGGACCATATTTATAAATTTTTTTGATATTGTAGCTTTCTTAATGATGATTTGTTTTCCTGCTGCAACTGCTACATGTCCTTCCATTGAGTTGTTGGTTTTGATGTCATGACCCTAAATTGGGCCACAGAAGTTATCAACTCTATAAAGACTCTTCAATTCGACACTTTTAGATTTTTACTACACATTCTTGACAAATATACAGCTAGTCATTGATTCTTATCCCCAATTAAATGTTACTTCAAAGACTTAAAGTTAACACTCCTAGGTTTTTTGTATACATTCTTGAAAGTTTCCCAAACTATCACTGAGTACCTTTTTTCCGCAAAATTTAACATCCTTTTGATTCCTTTCATATTCATCAACTTTTGAATACTTGGACTTGCAATTATCTTGAGAATTCAACATTGGTTCCAATATATAGAGGAAGAGAAATTTTGAAGCTTTGTGAGTTGCATTTATCCTATGGTACTCTTAGCTAAAGGGCCTTGCTTTCTATCGATCCAAGTATATAGAGGAAGAGAAATTTTGAAGCTTTGTGAGTTGTATTTATCCTATGGTACTCTTAGCTAAAGAGGAAAGATAAAGGGCCTTGCTTTCTATCGATCCAAGTCATGGAGCTAACTCTGATCTCGATCAAATAGACAGATTCAAATTCAAATTCAAGCCAAGAAAGAGGGTGTCATAATAGAATTGGTCAGTACAAACTGAAAGAAAGAGGAGCGTTAGGGCTAAATTCAGCGAAATTGCTTCCTTTCTCGTCCTTGTCGAATTCCTATGTTTGAGCTTGAGGGAAGGAAATGAAGTGACTAAACGAAGGAGTAGAGCTAATTAATTGAATCCAATTATCATATGAGGGAGGAAATTGTTTTTTTCTTTTAGTCTGAACTAAGAGGCAGTAATAAGATTTTTCTTTTCTTTCTTTTCAGTAGAAGCATTAGTCATGTTTATTATCAAGCTTATCTCTTCTGATCTCTTTTGATGGATGTTAATTATTTGAATAGTAAAAAAATGACTTATTTTTAATAGTTGATTATGAATTATTCGTTATAATAACTATTAATAACTAAAAGACAATGTCACTGCCTCTTATTTTACCTGGTATGCTAAAGACTAGAGTATTATCATTGTAGGTTTGAATTTTCTCACTTAATCTACGAATATGTTCCCATTTGAATGGGCTTGAGATCATAGCACCTCAAAGGACGTCATTGGAGCTGAAAGGATGTAGTTTCTTGTCTCAAGAAGATATTGATTGTCCGAAAATACACTTGCTTGATGCCTCTTTCTACAAGTTTTCTTAAAAATTATTTATGGTCATGTTCTAACTACATATATTAGTGTTTTGCTAATTATGAAGCCCATATTTATAAATTGTGTTGACATTGTAGCTTTCTTAATGATGATTTCTTGGTTGTTACAACTACTTCATGTCCTTCCATTGAGTTTTTGATTTTGATGGCATGCACCTGAATTGGGGCATAGAGGTTGTTGAATCTACAGAGACACTCAAATTTGGCACTTTTAGATATTTCTTACACATTGTTGACAAATTTACAACCAATCATTTAGTCTTGTCCCCAATTAAAGGTTACTTCAAAGACTCAAAGTTAACACTCCTAGGTTTTTTGTAGACATTCTTGGTAGTTTCGCAACCTATCGTTGAGTAACGTTTTGTCACAAAATTTAACATCATTTTTCTCCCTTCCATATTCATCTGGTCTTGAAGCTTCAAGCTTGCAAATAGGTTTAGAATCCAACATTGATTCCAATCCATAGGGGAAGAGCACTTACAAAGCTCTATGAGTTAGATTTATCCTATGGTACTCTTAGCCAAAAAGGAAAGATCAAAGAGAAAATACAAAGTGTCTTACTTTCTATCGATCTAAGTTTGGGAGATAATTTTGAACTCAGTCGAATAAACATATTCAAATTCCAATTCAATCCAAGAAAGATGTTATCATAATAGAACTAATCAATAGAGACTGAAAGAAAGAGGAGAGTCAGAGATTGAAATCAATCAATTGCTTCCTTTCTTTTCCTTTTCGAAGACTTGTGCTCAAGGGAAGGAAATGAAGTGACCGAACGAAGGAGTGAAGCCAATTGATTAAAGCCAATTAATAGATGAGGGAGTAAATTATTATTTTCTCTTAGTATGAGATAAGAGGTAGAGAAATATTTGGAAGTGTGGCGGGAATAAATGGCTTCCACAGTTGGAAAACCACAGTTTTGTTACACTCAGCCACCTTCCAAAGGTTTGCACCTAAGAAATTCACCCTACAAAAGTACTAAATAGGAACTTATTGAACTTGGAAAACTATTTTATAAAATTTCCAACAGAAAAGTGAGTGTTGGAACTAATTGTAACCATGATTTTGTCGAATTTGTATATTTTCAAGCATTCTTAGGCCAATGTAACTTAATTTCCAAATTCATCAATCTATTATAAAAACTCTTTTTCTAAGGATTAGGGTTTTCCTTTGCTTCTCCATATTTGTTGTCTTCATGCTAGTTGATATATAGGGAGTCTTACCATAGTTTCATTCACCTTACTTTATAATATTGGGTGGTATGAGGCATTTCTCGACTATTGTTTCATTTCCTTTATTTCATTAACTTGGTAGAATGCATTAGAACTATGTTGATTACATTGATTATCTCACCTTGCGGTATGGATTTATTGTAATCCTTCATCGCTTCAAATTACCTTTTTTCCATATAATCTTAGTTAAGACCTAATTCATGTCATCAATATTTCTATTGCAAATAATTTTCCATGGAACTCTACAAGTCATTTTAGCTTATATCACAAGTTTTATTTTCATAAATGTATCAACATGCTAATACCTAAACAATTAAGAAATGGGAGCAAAGGTTGCATGTGATGATGAATGTTCTCCAACACAACAAAAATTTGGGTACAAATCAAACAAGGTTGCAAATGAATAAGAAAGGTCTCTAATACAACGACACTTAGATAAAAGAAAGTAAAAAAAGGAATGAGACCCACATTTGCAAAAAAGATGTCTCTAACTTCAATATTTACAAGTATGCAGAAAGAAATAAAGTCTATAAAAAGCACTTACAACAAGGGTTGAAAATTGGAAAAGTTACCCCTCAAGCCTGGTAATTAATCCAAAGAAAATGTATCTAGTGTATCTAGGTACATACTAGAGACATTTTGAAGAAGCAAACATTATCAGTGAACAAATTTGTAAAAAAATAGATATTGATGGGATTCCTCAAACTACTGTCCTTCCTAACTAACTATTTTAGCTCAATTCTGCAAACTTTAAATTTCAATTTTTTTCTAAAACAAACCCTAGTAAAGAAACAAAATTACATAAAAATATTTACTTCTTTCTTCTATACTATTTTTTCCTATAGTACTGCCTTATAATATTTACTCTACCACATGTAAAATGATTGCTAATAATATACTTTTTTAAATATTTCTTAACTTCTACTTTCATCAATATTAAATTTTTTTTGCATATAAACTCTAGAGAAAATTATTCTTTTTAATATCTCCCCTCCTCCCTTTTCTTTTATATATATAAACTTCACCCTCACTCCCATACACGTTTGTCTTAATATATTTAAGACACTCAAACCCTTATCTTCATATGAAGGTGGCAGGGGTGGAAACATGTATGCTAATACTTGATGTTTTCTTTAATATAGTTTCCCATCCTTTCCCAGCTCTATTACAAAAACACCCAAAACACTTGCATATAACACAAATGAAACAAATGGTTTATATTTTTTATTTATTACTTCTTAAATAGTAATAATTAATAAAACAAAATTATTAAACCATTTTTGTTAAAAAAATTAAATGGTGGTCTGAGATTTATAATCTTGTATATAATAATACAATAAATGTATTTAAAATATTTATAATATTACAATATAATATTAAATTAAAAAAATCTGGCGAATATTAAAATCACAATTTCAAATAAAGAGGAAAAACGATTTGATACATTCAATTTTGTAAGTAATGTCCCTATCCTATACCATATTAGGACACTTATTCCATATTTATTTCACAAATGAAATTTAAAAACCTATTTGACTTGCATCTCCAGTGTGTTTCTCACTATGTTTACTATATGTTTCGATTTAACTCGGTAGTCTTCTTTTCCCTAGAACTAAGGTTGTTCATGAAAATAATTTATATTGTTTTTGGTTTCGTTAAAAAAATAGAATTTAATAAACAAATTCGATAAAATGGTTTGAAAAAATAAATATTATATTAAATATTGAA
>APFE031405203.1:223627-244156 GCA_000404065.3 Pinus taeda | reverse complement strand
TGTTTCTTTCACATATGAATGGGAATTTAGGAATTCTTAACTGCTCCTAGATCACCATTCATCCATTTCTCCTCTTTTTCAGCATGATGAAATGATTCTCCTTTGCCTTTCATCCCTGATTTCCATCATTCCATCCCTTCGGTAGACTGTTAATTGTATCATGTGTAGCTATCTCGCTCCTTAATCCTCTTGTGATCAAGAAGACGCAATAGTAAGCCTTAATCCATGACTCCACGCCCAATGGTTTGAAACTTATCACACCTTACCTTGCCTCTCTACTTGAGATTTCTACCTTCTATCCAAACCCAAACAAAAAACCCCTGAGCCAAAAGCTAGCCTAAAATCATCAACAAAGTTGAATCATTAAAGAGAGAGCCCTCTCTGATTGCAGGTGGGCTCGAACCTGCAATCCAAAGATTGGTTTGTGGTTACCTCGGTCGTATCCCTATAAGGAGCCTAGGGACAACCTGAGTGATAACACTATCCATCTTGGCAATGGAAGAAAAAGACTACAAAGTAACCTTCAGCGATGGCAACGTACATATATGGAAAAATAATGTTAAAGATGCTTTCACTCTTGGGTTTTGAGTTGATTCTTTATATCAGGTTGGTGGAAGTCCGCTAGGTGTCATGTCTTGTGACACAACTCTTCAGTCCAAACTTTGGCATCAAAGGTTTGCCCAACTTCATTACAAAGCTCTACCCAATGTAAGACAGATGGTAATAGGGATGCCTGAATTCCAAGTAGAGAAAGAAGGTGCATGTCTTAGATGTGCCAAAGGAAAGCTCAAAAGGGGATCATTCCCCTCAAGTCAAAGCAAGACCTTCGATATATTACAACTACATCACTCAAACATATCTAGTATGATGCCTGTGAACTCCTTGGGAGGATATTCATATTATCTTACTTTTACAGATGATCATTCCCGAAGGACCTGGATATACTTCTTGAAAAAGAAGGATGAAGTGTTATCCTAGTTTCGACACTTCAAAGCCCTGATCGAGAATAAAACCGAAAAGAATATCAAGATCTTAAGAACTGATAATGGGACTGAATATGAATCTAATAAGTTCCATGATTTTTGTAAAGAGGCTGGCATCAAGAGGGAGACTACTACACCATATACTCCTGAACATAATGGTGTGGCAGAAAGGAAGAACCACATGATTATGGAAGTTGTCTGGGCCATGCTACATGATCAAAGACTTCCGAAGATTCGATGCGTTGAAGCTGCAAACACTGTCGTATATGTACAAAATTGATGCCCTTATCAAGCATTGGGTTCCATGACTCTTGAAGAAAGGTTCACTCGTAAGAAACCTGATGTTTCTCATTTTAGAATTTTTGGAAGCCCTGTATATTTTCATGTGCCGAAAGAGAAAAGAAATAAATTGGGTGCATCTGGAAAGAAGGGAATTTTCGTGGGCTATGGTGAAAATACTAAAGGCTATAGAATCTATTTAGCCGGTCAAAGGGAAGTCGTGATTAGTCATGATGTCACCTTTGATGAAGATATGGCTCTCAGCAAGGTGGACAATCTTCAAACTTTAAGGGGCTCTCAAGAAGCCGACACCAGGGAATAGAAGGAAAAGGATGATGAATCAATGCTTGATGTATTAGAACCCATGGATCCGATTGATCCTCCTCCACATCAGCCTTCCTCTTCTAAGAAGAGGCCTTCATGGCTTAGGGGGCTACTTGATGATGTTGAAGGACATGCTGCACCCCGACGAACCATTTGTGAAAGTAAGAAACCTAATAGGTATCAGGGATACCTGACCATCCTGAGCACGATCCTACAAAATGAGCCTTCATCATTCTCAGATGCCATCAAGCATCAACTATGGAAGGATGCTATGATCGAAGAATATGAGTCTATTATGAAGAATGATGTCTAGGAAGTAGTTCCCAAACCCCAGAACAAGACAGTTGTTACTTCCAAATGGCTTTAGAAGATAAAGCATCCAGCAGATGGAAGTACGGAAAAGTATAAGGCTCATTTTGTTGCTTGCAGTTTCTCCCAGAAGGAAAGTATAGACTATGATGAGATATTTGCACTTGTTTCTAGATATACGACCATTCGCTCAATCCTAGCCCTTGTCACTTCACAAGGATGGAACCTACATCAGATGGATGTTAAGAACGTATTCTTGCATGGCTCGATCAAAGAAGAGGTCTACGTGGAGCAACCGAAAGGATTTCAGATTTATGATAAAAAATTTCATGTATGCAAGTTGAAGATGGTTCTTTATGGGGTGAAGCAAGCACCTCGAGCATGGTATGAGAGGATCGACAACTACTTGACGAAGCTGGGATTCACTAGGAGTGAAGCTGATCCTAAGCTTTACTTTAAGATTGAAGATGATAAACTTGTCATACTGGTGTTGTATGTGGATGACCTCTTTCTAATAGGTGCAGACCCTCTCATTCTCAAATGTAAGAGGGAGTTGGCTTCTGAATTTGAAATGGAGGACCTAGGACTGATGCACTATTTCCTAGGACTTGACGTGTGGCAGAAGCCAGGGGAAACTTTCCTATCTCAAGGAAAATATGTGGTGAAGATATTGGAAATATTCGGTATGCTGGACTACAAGCCTATAACTACCCTAATGAAGCTTGACTTCAAGAAGTTAAGTGGTAGTGCTGCCAAGTATCGACAACTTGTCGGGGCATTAATGTTCTTAGTGAACTCCTATCCAGATTTATGCTTCACAGTCAACACGTTGAGTCAACATATGGTTGAACCCCACCATATACATTGGATTGGTGCCAAGAATCTATTGAGATATCTTCGTGGCACTATCAGTTATGGGTTAAGATACACTGCCGGAGATGTGAGACTATTTGGATACACAGATGCTGATTGGGCAGGAAATGTGGAGGACTGTAAGAGCACTTCTGGGTGTTGATTCTCCTTGGGATCTGCTTCGATATCCTGGATGAGTAGGAAGCAAAAGTCGGTGGCCTTGAGCATTGTCGAAGTAGAGTATATTGCTACCAGCATGGCCTCTTGTGAGGCAGTTTGGTTGGGAAAGCTCTTCAGTGAGCTGTTTGGATTTACATTAGATACCACCGTAATCCTTTGTGACAACTAGAGTGGGATTCATTTGTCAGATAATCTCATATTTCATGATCACTCCAAGCATATCAATATAAGATACCACTATATTCGATATATGGTGCAACAGGGAGCTATAAGGCTCCAAAATATCGGTACAAATGAACAGGTCGCCGAAGTTCTAACAAAAACCCATAGGGAAAGTAAAATTTCCAACTTTTTGAGAACAACTTGGAGTTGTTCAAAGACCCTCCGATGAGGTTCATGTATGATGCATTGAGTTGTGGGAGCTCCAGGGGGTGCGGGGTACTTCTTGGAGCAACATATGACCACAGGATAATTCACTATCCCCTGATGGTATACATGTACACCCTGTGGTGACATTGTAGCAGGATTGATGTGTTCTCCTATGAGGCCTAGATTGATGCATTCTCCATGGTGAATGTAGCAGGATTGATGTGTTCTCGATGGCGATTGTAGCAGGATTGATGTGTTCTCCTGTGAGGTTTGGATTGATGTGTTCCCCATGGAAATTGTAGAAGGATTGATGTGTTCTCCTGTGAGGCCTGGATTGATGTGTTCTCCATGGCGACTATAGTAAGATTCATGTTTTCTCCTATGAGACCTAGATTGATGTGTTCTCCATGGTGGCCTGGATTGATGTGTTCTCGATGGCGATTGTAGCAGGATTGATGTTCTCTCCTATGAGGACAAGATTGATTAGTTCTCCTGTCGAGGCATCCTACCCATGTAATCTGGGACTCATGGGAGGTACCTCTCATCTGATCAATGAGCAGGGAAATGAAGTTAGGGACCATAGTAGTACCGATGGATGCATCATTGTATCTACTATGATCCGTACGCTAGGATGACCTCCATTGATCTGGGATCAATGATACTGGTCTGGGACCAGTGGTAGGAGTTGTACCATACTATTACACTGACTTCGGGTCGGTTGAGATTGGTCTGGGATTAGTGGTACATACTCTGAGACTGACTTTGTGTCAGTGCAGTACTGGTCTGGGACCAGTGAGAGTGGTACATACTATGACGCTAACTTTAGGTTGGTTGAGATTGGTCTAGGACCAGTGGTACACTCTCTGAGACTATAATACTAGTTTGGGACTAGTGGTAGGAGTGGTACTTACTATGAAGCTAACCTCAGGTCAGTTGAGACTGGTCTGGGACCAGTGGTATGGACTCTAAGACTAACTTTGAGTTAGTGGAGGATGATGCTAGTCTGGGACAAGTGGAGTTGTACTCACTATGATGCTGACTTCGGGTTGGTTGAGATTGGTCTGGGACCAGTGGTACATACCCTGAGTCTAACTTTTAGTCAATATGATACATTGTCGATCATTTCTTCCTCATCATAATCCGGATAAAAGCAAAGTAGAACAAAACAAAGCAGAGCAGCGCATAATAGAGCAGAGCCATACAGATCAGTATGGGGCAGAACAAGACAAAGCAGAATAGGCAGAATACAGTAGAGCAGGGCAAGGGTCAGGTTATATAGGGCATTGCATTTGATGGATGAATAGTAACAACTGATAGATAGATTGTAGATGAAGTTCTCCCTAGTTGAGAGGGAGTGTTAAAATTGGCAACTAGGAAAAAACTTCATGTGGGTCATCTTATTCATGGCTGATAATATGTTCTTTAGATTCCTCTCGTCGACAGGTGTAGGATTGATATAAACATCATCCGATTCTGATAAGTATTCATGGAGATATGAATTTATTTTGATTACGGAATTATTATCAAGCCGACCTATAACTCATGTAGGCTCAGAAGCCCAATAGTCGCATCTATTCAAACACCAACATTGTGTATAAATATAGGAGAAATTTTCCTCATTTTGACTCACTCATGTCATCACGTCTCTGTCTCTCTACTACGTGGAAAAGAGTCTCTTCTCTACTACGCAGAAAAGGGTCTCTCCCTCACACATGTGAAGCTGGAAGCTGCTGAAACTGAAGCTACAACTGTAGAAGTAAAGTTTGACCTGCATGGAGTAAAGATCTTTTCATCTGAACTGCACTATAGGTTCATCTTAACCAACTCTGGAAGCCACAACTTTTGGTGGTGGAATCAAGCCGATCCGACGGTTAGTTTGTGAGATATCGCCTGCCCTAGTTTGATGACGAAGCTGCTAATACTGATGTTGATGATCTAGGGTTTGCTACTGCTGATATAAATCAGATTTATTGTACTATTTCTCTTTATTGAATTATTGAAGGTAAAAGAAGATTTGATCAAAGGGTTTTCCCACACATTGTGGGTTTTGTCCCTGGCTAGCTGCCACATCTTGTGTCTCTTGGCTTGGCTTGTTTTCTGTCGATCGTTTAATGTTCTATCTGCACTTTACTTTATGTACATGTGATTGCTAATTTGTTGAATATAATAAGAAAAGGAAGTAAACTGTTATAAGCATAGAACATACCATAACTTAACACAAGGAATGGGGGAATGTTGACCTAAAATTCATTGTCTCCAACAAACTTGGTAATGGTGTAAGGACCATATCGGAGTGGTATGAGCTTTTGATAGGCTCCGGTAAGGTGCTCCTTCTGCAAATACAACTAGACTTTATCACCCACCTGACACTTGTGTGGCACCTGATGTTGATCATGTCACTCCTTGTACTTGGCATTTGATTTCTCCATAATGTCATGGACCTACTGGTGAATATGTTGGATGTGCTCAATGAAGCTATTTGCCTTATCTGTTTTGGTCTAGACATGAGTCAAATCTGTGTGAGTAGCTGCAAACATGAGGGCTTCATTAGGAGAGCAATATCAGACCATGTGCGTTCATATTGGGGGATATATATTAAGGAAAAAATGACATAATATATTGAGCATATAATTGGGGGTAAAGGGTTTTTATGTTGGGAGGTACAAAAAATGGTGCTCAAAGTTAATGAAAAAATATAAAGGGGTATAAAATTTTTTATCAAAAAAATGGATATATACAATATCTAGTGAAAGTAGGCATTTTTTAAATTGGGAAGGTGTATTGGTAAGGGGTTAGATAATGTGATTTTTAGAGGAATTTTCCAATATGTAGTCAAATTAAGGGTATCCTTTAGTATGCCACAAACCATGCGCTATGTCATAGGTTCATTCAGTGAAGCCCCCATGGCTGCAAATGGCATGGCCACATCAATGGGACATAGTGGGTGGAATCCCAAGACTACCTGAAAAGGGTTGTGGTGAGTCGAGTTGTGGAGAGCCCAGTTGTGGCGGTGTTGAACATAGGGCAGGCTCTCATCCCATGTGCATGGATGCTTTGAGTTGTACATGCGCAGAATGTGTACAATCATCATGTTCACAGCCTCTTTCTGCCCATCAGTTTGAGGATGGAAGGTTGTGGACTTAGTGAGTTTGGTGTCTAGCATCGACTAGAGGCTGGACCAAAATGTACTGAGGAACCTGCTATCCCAATCTGAGATGATAGATTGTGGGATCCCAAAGTACACCCACACTCATTCAAATAACAGTTTAGTAGTGGCTTCTGTTGTGATATTCGTCTTGCAGGCCGCCATAATGGCCATCTTCGAGAACTTGTTAATGACCACAAAAACACAATCATTTCCATGCTTAGTAGAAGGAAGGCCCGACATGTAATCCATGGATATGGATTCCCAAGGTCAACTAGGGGTAGGAAATGGGGTATGGAGACCTTGCTTCTTGATGGTCAGTTTGGCAAGGGTAGAGGAAGTGCATGATCTGATGTACTTCCCAACATCCTGTCAAAGATTCAGCCAATAGAAATACTACTACAGTATTTCCACCATTTTCTCGACCCCAAAAAGCCCAACAGCCTGACTGTAGTGTTATTCCCAAATCATCTTGGCACGCTCGCTTGAAGGAACACAAAGGTCACCCAGGTGGCATAATAGGGAATCTTGGAGGTGAAAATCTAGAACATGCTCACCCTCCAATAGTGTCTGGTATGTCTAGCCAAATTCTGGGTTGCTTTGTAGAGAAGTGGCCAATCAGAATTCTCGTGTCCAAAAGATTTGAGCATGGTGGTTAACGCCATGATCAGTGGTCCACTGAGGCAATCTACAACATTATTGGTGCTTCCCTTCTTATACTTGATATTAAAATGGAGTTTTTCCAGGTATGTGGATCATTTATGATGGTGATCATTCTGCAATTTCCCTTGGGTCTGTATGAACTGCAAGGGTCAGTGATCTGTGTGAATGACCATTTCCTTCCCCAAAATGTAATGCTTCACATAATGGAATATATCTATTTTTCATAAGTGGGATACTTCTAGAATGTGTCTGAAAGTGTCTCACTATGATATGCCATTGGATGCCCATGTTGAGTAAGTAATGTCCCAATAGCATAGTCTGAGACATTTGCCTTGACCTCAAATGGTTGTTGCAAGCTTGGTAATGAAAGCATTAGTGTCGAGCAGAGACGATATTTCAACTCTATGAATGCCTTCTATTAAGACTTAGACCAAAACAATTTTTCTTTCACTCCTCCCTTGGTGACTTGACTCAAGGGCAAAGTGATATCAGAAAATTCCAAAATGAACGTGCAGTAGAAGTTGGAAAGACCTAGAAAGTTGTAGAGCTCTATCAAAGTGGTTGGAGATGGCCAATACCGAATGACTTGGATCTTGGTTGGATCCACATGCAACCCCCGTCCATCAATAATGTATCGTAGATATTCAACCTGGGTCATGCAAAATGTGCATTTCTCCAAATTGGCACATAACTTGTGTTTCCGCATTGTTTGGAGAATCTGTTGGATGTGGTGGAGGTGATCTTCCTAACTTTGGCTAAAGATCAGGATGTCATCCAAATATACCACTGCAAATGAGTTGGTGAATGGTCACAAGATGCCATCCATTAGCCTCATGAAGGTTGCAGGAGCATTCATTAATCCGAAAGGCATAACCAACCATTTGAAAAGGCCCTCCTCGACTTTGAAGGTAGTCTTCCACATATTAGAGGGTTCGATTGGTACTTGGTGATATCCTAAATTAAAATCGATCTTGCTGAAATAGTTTTCCCCCTTCAATTGGTCTAGGAGGTCATCAATCCATGGGATCGGGTAACTATTATAGACAATGATCTTGTTCAGTGCCCGATAGTCAATACAGAGTCTCCAAGTCCCATCCTTCTTCTATACCAACACGATCAAGCTCACACAAGGCGATGAACTTAGATGGATGTGACCTTTCTGCAACAACTCGTGAATCTTCCTTTTGATTTCAACATTCTCTAGAATAGAGAGTCAATAGATTGGTCCATTGGGTAGTGGCACACCTGAGCTCATATCGATGGAGTGCTTGACCTGATAGTGCAAAGGAACCCCTACTGGGGAGGTGAATATGTCCTCGTACTCCTCCATGACCTTGTCCATCTGTAGTTTTCATGCAGAGGGGCCCTGTCTAGAGGTCATGGTCACCATCTTCTTCTCTCCTTGAGGGTGTGTCATCAGGAAAACAAATTTCCTAGTTTTGTAAATGAGCTTACTGAATTATTTTGCAATAACCAAAGAGATGGCAATAGGCGGTGCTACGTCTGGTATCCTGTACAACTTATTTCCCAAAGTAAAAATAATAGCACGGGGCCTTGATTCATACATAGCATGTCACTTCCACAAGTATGGTTGTCCTAATAACATATCAATAACATCAAGGAGAGAAACGTCACACAATACCTCATCCGTGAAGGGCTTGATGTTGTATGGAAGGCGACACTATTGGCTTACACGAAGATCCATTCTTGGGGAAGCCATCTGATGTTATACAGTAGTGGATGTGATGTGGTCGGTAAGCCCAGCCAATTCACGACCTCTATCGAAATGAGGTTCTTTTGGCTCCCGCTATCGACAATGAATTACATTGAGGAGCCCTTTACCCACATCTGGGAGTGGAAGAGGCACTCCTCCTCCTCTGGATCTTTGTGGTGGCAATGGTGGCGTTGGGCTCTACATTGATAATCCTCTTCCCTTTTTCATTCCCCTTGTCAAGTTTCGACAGAGTCAGAACATGTATTTGATTTTGAAACCCTTAGCTCAGCCACCAGTGACTGCTTGGCCTCACACTCACTTGTGTTGTGAGTGAATCTCTTATGGAACTCACACCACTTTCCCGTGTCCTTTTTTGGCTTCGCAATGTTGTTCTTTGCTTGCAGCTTTTGCGAGTTGTCTTAGGTCACCTCGCCTTGGCTTTGTCCTTTGTTCTTCAATTTGGAGGCACCTTTCCCTTGCTTCGGATTCACAGATCCAAAGTCTCGCTTCTTCTATTTAAACTTTTACTCAACCTTGAAGACATATCAGTATGTTGTGCTAAGCAAGGAGATGTTCAAGAATTCTATTTCTTCTTGCATGTACTTAAGTACCAAATTTTTCTCCGAATTCTTGATTCCCAACTTTGTGCAAAGGGCATGGAAAATATTGGTGAACTCTGGCATGACTTGGACCCTTCCCTACAGTAGCGTGGTCAATTTTATGTATTGATCCTCATAGCTTCCGACAGGGTAGTACTACTCCTTGATGGTAGTCCAGAATGAATTCCAGGTGGGTGTGGCTAAAAATAGTGAGCCTATACTTTCATCCTTCTACTCGTAGTATGTCTCCCACCAATCCTTGATGTGGGGGCCTGCTTTGAGAAGAGCGAAAATAATCTTTTCCCTGCTTGATAAATCATGAGAAAAAAAATACCCTTCTAGAAAATTTAACCATTTATCTATGGCATCTGCATCTATTTGACCCTCAAAGATGGGGATTTCAAAATCAACTTGTACCTTAAAGGGTGTGGCATTTCCATAGTAGCTATTAGAAGCCGATGTGTTGCCTCTGGGTAGCAACTGAAGTTCTGGGAAAATTTGTCCATCATCATGTTCCTTTTCCCCTCGAGGGCTTCTTCAAGCAAGATTTTGATAGGATCTCCTGCCCCCTTTTCCTTTTTTTCTTCTGCCATTGGAGGCCGTCAGGATTTGTGAGGCTGATCTTGGAAAGGTTTGACTAGTTCAAGCCCTAAATCCTTATCTCTCTACCTCGTTGGGGATATGCAAAGAAAAAAAAAGAAAAAGCAGACCCGCTCTGATAGAACTGATCTGGATTTAAACAAGAATGCAACAAATTACAAAGATAACCATAAATACAAAGATACAATGGAAATAATACTTCATTTCATTACTGTAAAATATTGAAATATGCTTACAAACATAAATGGAAATAAACCAGCTAAGGTGATGGTAGCTTATCTCTGAGAAGATATGTGGTAGCTACATGCCTCTGAATTATCTTATAATGAGGCTCGAAGGCCTATTAATTGTTGAGAAACAACTAAAAGCCCTAAACATCCAAAAACCTAACCCTAGAAGATGAAACGCCAAACTATGGGCCCCATTTGGGTACATTGGTACATCAACTTCCCGGGGTCGTAACTTTGGGTCTTTAGAAGGATCTTTCTGAGAAATGTAACTTTGGGAAGAGAAACATAAATCCATCAACCCATGATGCTCCTAGTTTTCTGAAAAAAACATCCTTTAGGGTCTCAAAATAGCTCCAGAAGTTCAAGACCCGAAAAACTACTAAAAATAGTAAACTGCGCTGCAATTAAGGAAACTGAAAAGCTGAAAGAAACAATGGTGGGGGTTCAAGTGGACATTGAGGTGGGCCACCAATACTTGCCTGGATCAACAACCTGTCTGCACTAGCACAGGTTAGTACATAAGTGAAAGAGACAAAGAATATGATAGAGGTAGAAGAAGGAAGCCTAGAAAGAGAAAATAGAGACAGATGCAGAAGCATAGTTGGAAGTGCAACTGCTGGAAGTTCAATAGGAAAAAGATCTCATTGCGAAGCAGAAAGAACAAAGCCAATGTGGTTTTGTATATGTTTTTAAACTTACCATTTATTTCAAATGTGCAGGTACACAAAATGACTATGATGAAGAGTTAAATTTACTTCAAGCATATCTTGCAACAGCAAGCCTTGATGAAGTCTGCATAGAAGATGCAGAAATGCATGTTGAAGACATCTTGGATGATGAGAACATTAATGAAATTTTCAGGTATTGGAGTCCTGAAGAGATGAAATTATACCATGGTCTAATGTTCAAGCATATTGAATATGAAAAGTGCACTATAGAGGATAATATGTGGCAACAACCCACACGCAATTTGTTTTCTGAAGCAGTCTAGGACTTTCTCAGACAACCTAGAACTACAGAAGACTTGCACCAACAAATCAAGAAAATGAAATTTGAATCCTACGACAAGAAGGACATGCTGGAACAATTTAGAGGTTATAGGATTTGGAAAAACAGAAGAAGAAAAGTTGAGGTCAATTCTTAATTGGAAACCTAGTTGAGACATAGACCAGCAGGTATCATAATTGAATTTTTATGTGGTTGTAATTAAGGGGGAGTGTTGGAGAATCTAATCCAAACCACCTTTTAGATATCAAAACCATCCTGCCAAGTGTCTAGTTCTGTTTCAGTTAAGTCTAGGCTCGAGTTTGACTCTAGTCATTTATGATTGATGTTTCCAATGTAATCTTATTTAAGTGATTTGTCCTCTGCTCCAGATTTTGTTCTCTTCAATATTTGTCAGTATTTTGATTTATTTTGGGATCTTATTTGTCTAAGTCTTGTTGGGATTCATTGAACTGTGCATAATCTATGTGCCTTAGTCTAATCCATATATACCATTAAAAAAACCAATTTAAAAAATACAAATCAAAATTTAAGCACGAAATTTTTCACCCAATTCTAATGAATATCTAGAAACTCCAAAAAGTTACCATTAAAAGAAACTCCTTTTATAGTCTGCATTCTGATAGTAATGCTATCAGTAATTACCGAGAATCTCGATGCCAATCCCCAGTTCCAATTCAACAACACATTGCCCTGTTTTACGATACTTGCCATATTTCATGGGTATTGAACCTTTATGCAATTATTAAGTAACCTAATCACGTTGTGATTGTAAAAAACATTCTATATCTAGGAGAATCATTCGACCAAACTGATTAATCCTCTATTTTCCTTACACAAGTTCTTGACACACGTTTTGCACATAAGTTTTGTACAATCTCTTTACACAACTATAATAATTTGGGAATAGAGATAAGGTATATTTATTCAACATTCTTCACCATCAAGTAAAAATAGAAAGTTAATTTTATAAGGTTTGAAAATAAATAGTTATATAAAACAAGGATTTGAAAGGTGGGCATTATTACAGTATGAGGTGGTGGATAACTAAGGTAATGAAAGGTTATGGATATGATGGTGTAGGATATTAACCAACATAAAAGATAAAATGTTGCTTTTAACAAAATAAATTTTGTTTTTTTCAATGAATTTAGAATGAATTTAGAAAGAAGTAAAACAAATATGATTAAGTCAAGTTTCTAACTCTTATACAGATATCCTCACATTGTTTTGTGTTCTAGGAATTGGAGCTGAATGTTGTAACTTGAAAAGTTGATTCTTTTGAAACCATTGTAGGTTATGCTGGAATACAAAATATGTCTGGGATCATGAAACTTGTATACCTCTCTCAATAAAATTCTCTTTATTCTTGAAGGAACTGTTCAAAAAATATTCGAGGATATTGGAAGAAAGATCTATGTGTCTTCCCTTCCACAACTGAGTTTTTCTTTCGCTTATGCAATTGAATGAATTGATGTAAGAACTAAAGCTTCTACAAGAGTAGGCCTAGTTTCTTTTCTTGTTTAAAAACAAAGAAAAGTGTTGCACTTTCCTTCAAGTTGGATCATACTTATAGATTTAACCTTTATTAAAATTTATTCACTACCCTACACTACTTAGAAAAAGGAAACTTCTTCTCAAGTATAGGTATGTTTCCAATGGTGCCATGTATGCAACACGATTAGAAACAAGTTCATGTTCATATTTAAAATATAAAATTTAACATGTACCTGAACATGAAGAACCAAGTCATCCTCTTGGTATGTTTCCAATAACCATTGAAGGATGACTTATTTTCTTGGCTTGAAAATTGCTTATAGCCCTTCTTGAATGTAATCATAGCTTTGTTGATCTTCTTCTTCATTTTACATTATTTGTATGTCTTCCTCTTCTTATGATGATTGGTATTTTGAGTATATGCAATATCTCGTGGTGTACATAATGGAAGTGTCTAAATTTCTATATCAAATGTATTCCCTCACTACTTGATCTTTTCCAAATTTTCTTATTCATGTTGGCTATTGATATTTTTCTTTGCTATAACCCTAATGGATGCCAAGTTATTTTCCTCTTGAATTGTACAAATAGTTCTAGTTGCTACCAAAATTTGAGAAATCTCTTTGAGTAGCATCCTCCCTCTAATATTTCTTGATTCAATTATAAAAGAAAGTATATATATAGCATTTCATATTACTAAGGTCATTAAATAGAATCGTTGACACAAGATGTCAATATTTATCGCAATTGACAAGCAAACCCAATCCCCATATCTAGCATCTTAATCTAATAATAATTGTACTGACCAAAATGACATGGATTCATGGGACACACCAGAGGTGGTAGTGCAGGTTCTTACCTTTCATCTTACATCCCCTCCCCCTTCGAATCTTAAATTTTCATAATTTAAGGAAACCTGCCTACTTAAGCTTTCATCCATTTATCACCTCCCTATAAATGACACCAAAAATATTGGGCAAAATATATACATATTAATACCAATAGTTAATTGTCAACCCAAGGCTTATAGTCTTATGTGGCATAGGCACAACATGTGGAGGATTATATTCGCTTATGAAAACTATAAACAAAAATCACTCAAAGAGAGGGAAAACATGAAGTAAATTCATAAACTCTTATGCTTAAAGTTTGAGTCCTTTAGCTCTCGATTATTTAGTGGATCTAGGTTACATAGTCATTTAAATCCTTGACACACAACATACTTGGCTAATCACACTTACATAAATGAAGTTGTAGGAATAAATTTGCAGAAATGAAATACTATAAAGTTTATGCTGGTGAATGAACTTATACTTCAATAATCAAGCATGTTCCTTTTGTTGACATCAAGAGAATAAATTGGTTTTTTAGTTACTATGAAGACTCATCCTTGACTACCTAACTCTTTAGGGAAACCAAACTTGCATTAATAGAAAGAGCATAAATAAATAAGCAGTAAATGAATGAACAAATAAGGTAACAACGTGAAAAGGAAACCAATTGGACGGTTTATAGCAGTGATATGGGGGCCTACCTATCTTACGATACACTATCAAGAAAGACTACAATAAAAATTTATTTATTCCACCTTTAAAAGATTACAATGAGTTACAATAATCATCTCTCACTATCTTTTTCAATCCCTTAACTCTACACTCCAACCTACGATATGAATGATATCATCTCATATTTATATAAATTTCTCAAAGAAAAAGAAAATAAGATGAGATCCAAAACAAGTGGATCTCCAGTGACCAACAAATCGCAGATCCAAAATATGTGGATCTATAATTAGTTTTGGATTGATTGGTAAGCGAATCTGAAACCAATTCCAACTATGACCAATCCCAAATAAAGATATACGCCTATTAATGGACACATAAGCACAATAAAATCATCTTTTTCAAAACCCATACCCTTGAATTTGGCTTCGAGAAGGCATTGATTAAATATAACAGAGAATTGTGTCACTTGAACAACCATCTTCTGCAAAAAACCCTTCTTTTGGAATTTCCAAATTTTTCTTAGTTTTATTAGTAAAATCACTTTAAACATTCTCTAAATCACTAAAATAAAGAAAATACAAATAGTTAACGACTATTTACTTTATGATGCTCATTGGGTGAACTAACCTTAAAAATTAGATAAATGTGGTGCTAGAATAACATTTAGGTAGAGGAACAAGAAAAGTACATAAAAAAGCTGGTTGAGTTATGATAAAAAATATGTCAAAATAGTGGTGCAACAAGTGGTATCATATACTTTTCATTGGCACACAATACCTTTTCTTTATGGGAAAAGAGGATGGAAAAATTCAAGTTTATTTTTGAAAATTTTTGTGAAGAACTAGAAAATATATTCTAAGGAATGGATTCATCCCGAAATAATACCAAATTTCATTAAAAAAAATTCCTAATGGAGTCTATGAAGTGAATTTATTAACAATTGGTAATACAGTTTTTTTAAAGTTTTGCACTATAGAATTAGTATTACAAAATTTATTCCAAGTTCTTAAAGTTTTTTTGTAGAATTTGATGAAACTAATAGAAGGAATGAATTACTGTAAAAGAAATATCCAATTTTGAAAATAAAAGTCTAAATCTACATTTAGGAAGTGAAATCGCCAACAATTTAAGATAAGCAATTTTTAGAGTTTCTTCTAGTGGTAGTCCTAAAATTAGCAGACTTCATATCTTTCAATTGAGAATAATTATTTTAGGGAAACAAATTCTATTAAATCCAAATAAATAGAGGCATTTCTGAAATGGGGTCATGATAACCAATTTGAGGAAAACATGCTTTAATGACTTCAACTAACAATAGTACTATCCTCATAATTTTTCTAGTAAACTCATCGATTTAGGAGAATAGCCATAAACATACACATAACTTGCCAAAAAACATAAACAACCACTCCACTACAACTATGTTGGATGTAATGGAAGTGCAACTCAAGAAATGTGAGGAAAACATATGTGTGTTGGAAGAGAAGTTCAATGAGATGTTTGATAAGTTCATAAGGAAATTTATGCACAAGTTGTTGTGTATGTTAGCTCAAATTATACTAGGAGATAAAAACATGATTGCATATAAAATTGAGTTACATCAAAAAGAAAAATATAACTCAAAAATGTCTAGCCACATAAAATACTCAACATTTCTACACAGGAATATATCAATAGATAACTACTTATGGAATTTTCCTCTTAAGATGGACTTGAATAAGTTTTATGGTTCATATCCATTAGGATGGGTCACACATTTGAAATATTACATGGCACCAGAAGGCATTACTCATTAAGTGATGAAACTGAGGGTGTAGCTTCTATACTTAGATAAAAAAATGATGGAAATGGAAGAAAATGACCTACATTGCATGGACTCAATTTGTTAAAGTTTTCTTTCTAATTTTTGAGAAGGTGAGGATAGGAAAAGATGAGCTTTCAACATTTTAAGGGAGACGCCATGTTGGCAACTTAAAAAAAGTTCACTTTCCATTGAAATGGTAGTTCTGTTTGGTTCAATTGGGTCCAAGTACCCTTTCTCTATCTCTACTAGCTTGAAGTATGAATTTCACCTACCAATAGAGAAGATACATTAGATCAATTATTCTTTTCGATCAGGAAAGAAGGTGATCCTTAAGCTGACCTTATGGCCCAATCAAACCAATCTAAGGACAACCCCTATATGAGGGGACTTCTAGTATGCAAAAAGTAGAACTACATGCAAAGTATAATTTAAGGTGCATCTAATCCTTAACCTATCTTGATTGAAGGATGGATTAGTACTTCTCTCAATCAAGAGAAACCTAAAAGGGTAGGAAAAAAATAGAACTATGTTGAATTTGGACTTGACCAGATTCTAAATTAGAATTTCAGCAAGTAGTAAATAGTAGTGCTGAAAATCGACATACATACTCATACTCCATAAATGAATTTGAAATCTGCAGAATTTATTTTCAATAATAGAGCTAGAAATAGTGTTCTACATCTGGTTATAGAAATAAATCTTATTCCACAGATGAATCAATTACATAAAACATTATAGAATTACAATAGTCTAGGTCCTTTGTTGTCTCTAAATCGGTTCCCTGTTTGCACAGATGGGTCGGATCTCACTACAATAGTGTAAATGGGTCTTAACTCCTTCTATACAAACAAGTTGTCACCTCTAGTATTACCCTTCCTCTTTTCTCTCAGATTTGAATCCCCTTCTCACAATCAGAGATGGGTATTTATACATAGTGGATATATTAACAACCCCCCTCTATTGATGTAAAATTAAATAGGAACACAACAAATTGCATATATAGCCATAAATAGGAAGATGCAATAGAAATAACACTTTGTTTAATTAATATCAAATATTGAAATATGATTACAAACATAATGAAAATAAGACTAGCTTGACTGATGGTAGCTTATCCTTGAGGAGAGATGTGGTGGCTACATGACTCAAAACTATTTTAAAATGAGGCTCGGAGGCCTATTTGTTATTAATAGGCAATGGAAAACCATACAAATCCAAAAACCTAACCCTAGGAGATGAAGTGCTGAAACTATGGACCCCGTTTGGGTATATTGGTAAATCAACTTCCCATGGTTGTAACTTTGGCATAGGATCTCCATTTGAATCGCACAATACCTTGTTAGAAAGATTTGTTCAATTTTTATAACTTTTGAGTGGCCAGCATTAGCTAAAAATCTATGTTAGCCTCATTTTCCCCAAAAAAGCATTATTTAGGGTCTCGAAATGGCTTCGGAAGTTGAGGACATGAAAAACTGCAAAAAATAGTAAATTGTGCTAGAATGAAGGAAACTGAAAAACTAAAAGAAACCATGGTGGGGGTCCAAGTGGAATAGGTGGGTGGCCACCAAAATCCACCTCGATAAGTCTTCCCCCTTAGGAAGCAATGGTCCCTATTGCATTGAGTACCTCCATGAGATGGGGAAACTTCTGTTGAACTTGGTCCTAGGTGAGCCACTTGCCATGGTGCATTAGTTGGTGAGCTTTGACAACTGCATATAGTTGTATATTTTGTTGGTGAGTATTCTTGACTTGTTTGTCCATAATCTGATCAGTTATGGCTTGTTCTATGCAGTCTGGTTTTAACTCTGTTGGTGTGAGTTGTTCTGCAATGTCTGATGTGTCCAGTAATGGTGGGAAGTATGGTTGAAGATGCTCCACATTGAACATTGGGTGTAGGACAAGGAATGGGGGAATCCTCAGCTTAAAATAATCATCTCCCACAACCTTGGTAATGGTGTAAGGACTATTTAATAGTGGTATGAGCTTCCGATGGGCTCTGGTAAGGCAATCTTTCTACAAATGCAACTAAAATTTCTCGCCCACCTGAAACTTTTCTGGCACCCGATGTTGATCATGTTGTTTCTTGTACTTGGCATTTTTCTTCTCCAATATGTCATGAACCTATTGGCAGATGTGTTGGATACGATCAATAAATATGGTCACTTTATCAGCCTCAGAAAATGCATATGTGGATTTTGTTTGTGTAGTCGGATGAGGGATTGAAACATCAATTAGACACAATGGTTGAATTCCTAGACCCACTTGAAAGGGACTACGAACAGTCGAGCTATGAAGATCTCTATTATAACTATGCTACACATAGTGAAGACTCTCATCCTAGGTTCGTGGATTCTTGCAGTTATACATGCAGAGTATTTTCATTATCGTCATATTGACGACCTCCGTCTGGCCTTCAGTATAGGGATGGAAGTCAGTCGATTTGGTTAGGTTGGTGTCCAATAGTGTCTAAAGGATTGAATAGGATGTGCTCAAGAACTTTCTATCCCGATCTGATATAATGTTCTATGGTATCCCAAAATGAACCCATACTTGTTCAAAGAGGCAAAGTTTCCTCTACTGTGACACTCTTCTTGCAGGGTGCCAATATAGTGATCTTAGAAAATTTGTCCACGACTAGAAATATGTTAGGTGTGGAGCATAATTATCTTTTGTGTTCAAAGGTTTCAGCTAGATGTATACCCCAGGAAGACTGTACACCCTCCCACACGGGGGGGGCTACCGGGGGGACTTGTACCCCCCGCGGGAGTCCAGGGGGGTTAATCCCCCCTGGCTAGGGGATCCGGGGGCCAGAAGTCCCCCAGTGGGGGTTTGGGGGCAGCACCCCCGAAGCTAAAAATAGATGTAGAATTGCCTTGTAAAACTCTACTAATTTCTAGTCAATCTAGGCCATTCATTAGGAAGATGATCTGGCGGTAGAAGTTATGTTTAATTTAGGGTTTTTTTCCATAGAAGGAAACCCCTCGCTGTATATGAGGGAATTTTATTGCGTCTATGTATATCTGTATTTAAAATGAAGAAAAGAGAGGAGATTGAGAGAGAAGAGGGAGTTACAGCGGATCTGTTGTAGGTTGTATCTCTTCAGTTTGCTAGATAATCTAATAAAAGAATGATTGGCTATTTCTCCGTGGACGTAGCCCAAACTGGGTGAAGCATGTATATCTGTGTCTCTTTTGTTTTATGTGTTTTATGTGTTTATATTTCTACAATATTTTATGTGTTCCATTGATCTGTAATATATAATTTTCTAACAAAATAAACAGCCATTACCATGCTTGGTAGAAGGGAGGCCAGAGATATAATCCATGGAGATGGATTCCCACAGCTCGTTGGTAGTAGGAAGAAGAGTGTACATGCCTTACTTCTTGATGGTTAGCTTGGCAATGACATAGGTAATGTAGGATACGATATATTTCCCAACATCCAGTTAGACTTTGTTCCAATAAAAGTAATTTTGTAGTAAAACCATATTTTTCTCCACATCAAAGTGTCTTGCAAACCAATTATAGTGTGCCACCAAACTTAGCTTGACACGCTCACTTGAAGGAACACAAAGGTGGCCCAGGTAACATAATAATGTGTCCTCGAGGTGGAAATCAGTAAATTCCTTTCCATCTACTAGCATCTGATATGTGGAGGCAAACTATGGATCATTTTTCTATAGTTGTGGCCATTCAAAGCTCTTGTGGCCACAACAGTTGAGAACAATAGTCAGTGTTGCAACTGGGGGTCAGTTGAGGTAGTCTACAACATTATTGGTGTTGTCATTCTTGTTTTTAATGTTCAAGTGGAATTTTTGAAGATATGTAGACCACTTATGATGTCGATGGTTTTGCAACTTCCCATGTATTTGTATAAACTGAAGAGGTCAATGATCAGTGTGGATGATCATCTCCTTCCTCGCAATGTAATTCTTCCATTTCCTCCAAAACTCCATGATGGAATAAATCTCTTTATCATAGGGAGGTTACTTCTTAATTGTATAAGAAAGTGTCTCACTATGATAGGCCACTGGATGCCTATGTTGGGTGAGGACTACACCAATATCATAGTCGAAGGCATCTGTCTCGATTTCAAGTTGTTGTTGTAGGTCTGGCAATGTTATTACCCGTGCATAGAAAGGTTGGTGCTTCAACTCAACTAATGCCTTCTAATGGGACTCTCTGATGGGACTTAGACAAGGAAAATTTTTCTTTCACCCTGTAGGTTTTAACCCCGTACAGAAATTACCTGCATACGAATTCTAAATCACACGAAAAATAAAAATGCGAGAGCATAACACATAAAACACATATACACAGAGATTTCCCACTGGATCTCAAAACCGAGACTACCAGCTTGATTTTTCATTATGTTCCTTTCAATGTTACAATACATATTTATACATGCGAAAGCATCCAATACCATGGACTGAAAAACCATCACGTCCAATACCATGGACCAAAAAACCATC
>APFE031405203.1:198026-211254 GCA_000404065.3 Pinus taeda | reverse complement strand
CCCCGTTATGCAATCGGTGCAACGAAGGGGGGACTCGCCCCCC
This sequence comes from Pinus taeda, assembly GCA_000404065.3. Classification (NCBI taxonomy): domain Eukaryota; kingdom Viridiplantae; phylum Streptophyta; class Pinopsida; order Pinales; family Pinaceae; genus Pinus; species Pinus taeda. The sequence goes on along the minus strand of APFE031405203.1, from coordinate 211,211 downwards.
CTCTAACCCCTCGGTTCACTACGTAGGTTAGTCATGGAAAGAATATAACACACCCGGCCCCTAGTAATCTGAATCAAAGGCCAAGTGATATGGGAGAATCCCAACATGAACCTCCAATAAAAATTTGCAAGGCCCAAAAACATTCAGAGCTCCGTTAGAGTTGTCATGGATGGCCAATTCGAAATGACTTGGATATTAGTTGGATCCACATGCATGACATGCTCATCTATGATGTAACCCAAATATTGGTCCAGGTTCATACCAAAGGTGTAATTATCCAAGTTGGCACACAATTTGTGTTTTCAAAGGCTTTGAAGGAACTACCAAAGATGTTGCAAGTGTTCTTCCCAAATCTTGTTGAAAATGAGGATGTAATCCAGATAAACAACCATGAATGAGTTGGTGAAGCGTCGCAAGATGTCATCCATTAGTCTCATAAAAGTAACAGGGGAATTTGGAAACTTAAAGGGCACAACCAACCATTCAAAAATTCCATCCTTAGATTTCAAGGTAGTCTTCCATACATCTATGGGCTCTATTGGAACCTGGTGATAGCCATACTTAAGATCGATCTTCCTAAAATATTTTGCCACCTTTATTTGGTTAAGAAGGTCATTAATCCATGGGATTGGATACCTTTCCCTTACAATGATTTTGTTTAGGTGTGCAATAATAAATGTAGAGCCTCGAAGTCTTATATTTCTTTTTTACAAGTACAATCAGGCTCCTAGAAGGTGGGGAACTTGGTTGGATGTGGCATTTTTTGTAGAAAATCCTGGATTTTCCACTTAACCTCTTCATTTTCTAGAAAGGAGTGGCGATATATCAGCTGGTTAAATAGAGGTGATTTGGGAGTCAAACTAATCAAATGCTTGACCTAAAATTGCAAGGGTAGCCTTGTGGTTGAGGAGAACATGTCCTTGTATTCTTCCAAGACCATATCCACTTGCTTATGTTGCATGGAGGAACCCTTCCCGGGGGCCATGGATGTGGCTACAATCTTCCACTTACTTTGAGATCGAATCGAAGAGAAAAGAAATTTCCCAATCTAAGAGATGATCTTACTGTATTTCTTAGTAGAGATCAAAGAGATGGTCATAGGCGGGGCTAACACCACTATCCTGTATAAATTACTACCCAAAGAAATAATAATAGTGTGGGGTTTAGACTCATATACAACATGTCACTTCCACAAGTATGGTTATCCTAATAATTCATCACAATCTTCAAGAGGAGAAACATCACACAGTACCCCATGTGTGAACTGCTTGATGTTGTGAGGAAGGTGGAAATATTGGCTGACACAAAGATCTTTTCCTTGGTGAATCTATCCAATGGTGTACAATTGTGGATGTGCTTTAGTGGGTAGGCCCAGTTTCTTAATGACCTCTACTAAAATGAGGGTCTTTTGGATGTCGATGTTGACAATGAACTGCAGTGGAGAACAATTCACCCACATCTACGATTGGAATAGTTGTTCCCCCTCCTTTGGATCTTCAGGTTAAATCTTCTAGATTTTGGTGGTAGCCATAGAGGAACTGGGCTTCGCGTCAATGATATACTTTCATTTTTCATTCCCCTTGTCAGGTTTTGAATCAGAGTTGGAACATGCGTTTGACTTGGAATCCTTCAATTCGACCACCAGTGACTGCTTGGCTTGAAACTCACTTGTATTGTGAGTGGAGCTATTATGGAACTCACACGAATTTCCCATGTGCTTCTTTGTATTCGTCATGTTTTTATTTGTTTGTGGCTTCAATAGGTTATCCTTGGTCTCCCTGTCTTGGCTTTTCCCTTTGCTCTATAGTTTGGGGCACTTTTCCCTTGCTTTGGATTTGCCGATCCAAAGTCTCACATTTTCTATTTAAACTTATGCTCAAGATTGTCAGCGTATTGCTATGTCAAGTCCAGCGAGGAGATGTCAAGGAACTCAAACTCATTATAGATGTACCTCTGTAGGTAGCCACGACACATCAGTACTAAATGTTTCTTAGGACCATTGATACACAACTTCATGCGAATGGTATGAAAAAGAATGGTAAACATTGGCACGTCTTGGGCCATTCCTTACTGCATCATGGTCCACTTTATGTATGTATGCTCATAGCTCCCTATAAGGTAGTACTACTCCTTGATGCCGTCCTAGAATGAATTATGAGTGGTTGCGGCCAAAAATAGTGAGGATGTAATTTTTTCCTTCTTCTCACTAGGTTTCCCACTAGTCCTTGACATGGGGGCAGACCTTGGGAAGCGAAAAAGTAATATTTTCCTGGATGGAAATATTATGAACATAAAAATATCCTTCTAATAGATTTAACCATTTATATATGGCATCTGCATGTATCTGACCCTCAAATATGCGAATGTCAAAGTTAAATTGTAACTTAAATGGTGTGGTGCTTCCAAAGTAACTGTTGGAACATGATGTGTCACCCTTGGGAAGCCCCTAAAGGATCTGGGTAAAGTTTTCCATCATTGCTTTCCTCCATCGCTCAATGGATTCTTTGAGAAATATTTTGAAAGTATCTCCTTCCCCCTCGAATTTCTTCTCTTGCGCCATGGGACATCATCGGGATTATGAAGCTGGTCTTCCAATGGTTCAACCAATTCGAGCCCTAAATCCTTGTATCCCAACCTCATTTGGGACATGCAAGGAAAAATAGGGAAAGAACAAATCACTCTGATACCACTGATCTGAAATTAAATAGGGACACAAAAAATTACAAATATAACCATAAATATAGAGAGGTAATAGAAATAACACTTCATTTCATTAATATCAAATACTGAAATATGCTTATAAACAGAATGGAAATAAGACTAGCTCTGGGGATGGTAGTTTATCTATGAAAAGAGAAGTGGTGGATACATGCCTTTGAACTATGTTAAAATGAGGCTCGAAGGCCTATTTATTATTGGGAAACAATGGAAAACCCTAAACATGTAAAAACCTAACCCTATGAGATGAAGTGCCAAAACTATGAGCCTTGTTTGGGTAAATTTGTACATCAACTTCCTAGGGTCATATATTTGGCATACAATCTTCGTTTGATGCGCACAATACCTTGTTATAAAGATATATCTTAGGGATACAACTTTCAAGAGGCCAACACTGGAAAACTTTACGATGTGGGCCCCGATGTTTTGAAAAATCGCCCTTTAGGGCATCAAAACGGCTCCAAAAGTTTAGGACTTGAAAACATGCCAAAACTAGTAAGCTATGCTACAATTAAGGAAACTAAAAAAATGAAAGAGATAGTGGTGTGGGTCCAAGTGGAATAGGCCAGTGGCCACCAACATCCACCTGGATCATCTATTTCTCAACAACTAAGTTAATTAAGTTTAGATGGCTTTAATTGGAATTATGGCCAAAATGCAAAAGAACACAGTTCAATGGATTGTCCAGTTTGGCTTGGGAAGATAAGGATGATCGCTTGTCTCCTACTTGTTTCAAATCGATAGGTTAATTCACATGTGAGGAAAAAATTATTGAACATATTTCTTTTATTACAATATCCCTTTACCACTAAGAGGAATTTTGTTGGCACTATAAGTAGGGCCTGTTTTAAATTTTTTGCTAAAGTTTATTGTAGAATTTTAAACTTTGAATTATGAGTTCCTCCAAAAAATCCCCTTGGAGATGCTAGTGTATCACAATTAAACATTACTCTCATCAAGGGATTTAAAGCATTGTTAAAGGTAAATTTCAATGCTAAGTCTCTTGCCTTCAATCACCTTTTTCAATTCATTTCAAAATTACAAAAATTTAATTGATGAGGCTAATCTTGGCAAGATTTTGACGTACACTTTGACTGGTCAAGAAAAATATTGGTGTCTTTCACTTCCAGTTGCCTTAGTACATATATGGGATGAGTCTGCAGCGATGTTCCTTTCTGGCGTTTCAATCATACAACTACAAAAATTTGTGCAAACAAATACTTGAATTACATAGGACATAATGTGAGCCATTGGATTGATTTTCAATTAAACTTAAATTGACATTAATGCTTCTTAAATCCAATGACTTAACTCCTAAACATCAATTAACAATTTGGTTTAAGTATTAACTTCTCTTCCTTGTAATTCTAATGAAGAATCACATACCAAGGAAGACACTAATAAAATTATTTATGACAATCAAAAAATTGAACTTTGTTCTTCTTCATCTTCAAAACTATTTTAGTTGATTCCAAATCCTCAAATGGATTTGTTTTGAAAGTGAAAAATATAACAATTCAAACACTTCCTCTCATAGTCATAATGTTTTCAATGATTATAAATCAACTCCAATTTCTCAATCCCACAATGGCAATGTACCTTCTTGTAGTTTTAACCGTGAGGATAATAATGATTTTAAATTCATAATCATTTATAAAAAGGAAATCTTTGTAAACAAACTTCCACTATGTTCTAACATAATTAACATAGATGTATATTACAAATTACCTTTCTCTCATTCTTTTCAATTTCTTTCTTCGTTGAACTTTATTTTTCATTTCATGCACACACTATGTTGGCATTATGAGCTTCATAGTATGAGACTCTAATCAAATGCATTAATCAACATATTTGAAAATCCATTCTATAAATTCAATCTTAAACATTGGATACTTCTAATTTTGAGATTTTTTATTATTATTATAAGTGGCCAATTTGTTTTTTAACTTCAAATTATTTTTTCACATATGTTGATATTTATAATCTCACTAACAACACTTTTTGGTCAGCCATGTAATATATCTTCAAATATTTTACATTATTATCTACGATTTATCTATTCATTTGAAAGGAAGATTTTTAGTCATTGTTTATAAAAACCTTTGATATTTAAAGATTTAAAATTTAATATTGGTTTGTTGTTTCCTCTTTCTCTAAATTTTTTTCAAACATATGAATCACATCCGTATCTTGATGATCGTATAGACAAATGTTTGGAATAATTTCATGGAAGATATTTTGTAACCAAATTTCTTCTTGTACATACATTAGCATTAGATGCATATAATATATTCAATTTTATTTCTATTGGTATATTTATGATTTTGTTACTAATGTTTTATTTACGCATTCATGTAGATAATAAGATGCTTGAATGGTTACATTGGAAGCATGACTATACTTACTCTCAGTCTACTTTTTAGATTAGGATTAGGTGTAGTTTAATAGTTAGTTTAAATTAAATAAGTTTTTTTTTTTTTAACTTTGATAAATACATGGAACAAGACAAATATTCATCAGGTAAAGCTATGATCAAATTCTCCCGGGTACACGTTGTTATAGACATATTTGGGCACTGCAACCCCAATCACATATGTCCATAAACCAAGGGCTTCTAATACCCTAAAAGTGTTGTTTCATACCCTAAAGGAACAAGGTCAGCTGATTACATCATTTCCCAGGAGTTCTCCCTGAAAAACTGCTCAAAAGTGGTCAAAACTGGACCATACAGACTGCGCAATGCTAAGGGTGCGATGCATATCACCTACTACATGCATAAAGTGCAATGCATACTGGAAAGCTCTTCTCTAGGGTGCGATGAACGAGAGCAAACAAATGGCAGAGACAGTTGGCTAGGCGTAAACCTAGAGAATATTCTAGAAAATTTCCATTTGACACTTGCCTCTCTGAATTCGCCCAGGGATTAGCAAGAGATCATGAAATATCCAAGTGGAACTAAAATCTATCTGAGAAATGACACTAATCAAAATCCCAGAAGCTAACTCAACCACCTGCAAATATCTATATATGGATCCCTCATCCTACAGATCCAGAGGCTGGAATTTTGTATTTTGTAGGGAAGTGTTGTTGGTTTCTTTGTGCAACATTGTATTGTTGGGTGATCTAGCTTTTCATGAGGTGAAGAGGGCTTTCATGCTGGGAGGATGGCACTGGGTCAGACCAATGGGTTTTAATCCTCTCTTCTACTGCTTCTATCAATAAAGCTATTGATTTTTCCTCCATATTCTTATATATCTCTAAATCTTTGTATTGATATATGCATTTGTATTGTTAATATACATCTGATCCTGTATTGTTTATGGTTATAGATCTCTATTCTTTCATGGTATTATGCTGCTTTGACTCTACAGGTGTTCTTTGAAGAGGGACAACTAAGGAAGGAGTGGTGAAGATCTGTCAAAGGAGGGAGGAAACAAGCAAGGAGCCAAGCGAAAGACTGAGGTTGGTACTCTCTGCTTCTCTCTCATCTATCTCTCATAAAGGAAAACACAGGTAACTTTAGTTTGTTTGTTTCTAAGATAGCTACCCGTCTTAGTGGGACTAGTAGCTCTGAATGGACACTAGTTTTCCTGATAAAAAAATGGCTACTCCGCTAGGGAGCTAATAGCTTGTTTTCTTGTTTCTATTTGTTTGTTTTATAAACTACAGATGGAGCCTAAAGTTAAGCCAGCTAGCCTTCGAACTGCTTTTGCTATGCAACTGCAAAGTGGATCAACGTTGCTTCAGTCCATCTCCAAGTTTGTTTATGAATTGAACAACTGACTTGCAAACATCCTAAGTGCCCTGGTGGTAGTTCAAGTAACCTCATTAGATCAGCCCCTATACTTTGTGTTTACTGCCTATCATTAGTTCAGCATAAACCCCTGAACTTAGCTACAAACTGTGAGCAAAAATGAAGCTCAGTCCTGTCCTTGGACCATCACAGTGTCTCTCATTGGCAACCTGGATACATCGCACCTCCTATTTGCTAAAGGTGAGATGCATCCCTGTTTCCCTGTGTTACAGGTGCGATGATTAGGTAAGATTGTTTCTGCCTCCAGATTTTGGTTTTTTCTTCATTGTCTTCAGCTTTACTCAGTAGTTTTGTTGTCTGTGATCAGTTTTTGAGACTCAATTCCTTTGCATTATTCGGCCTCCATTGATAAATAATTGTGAATGTTTTATGTATTTTTCATCATTTGCAGTTCTCCTTTGCAACTAGTAGCTTAATCGAACTGTCGTCTTTTGATTTGAAAGTGTCGTAAGTGTCATTTTCAGTCAAAGAAAAGAGTCTTCCTCTTTTTGATAGTCAATTACACTTTTTCCATTGTATTTGATTTGAATTAATAGTATTTCAATTATCGAAAGAAATTTTTGAATTCGAAATCGCAAACTGTCATCTTAATCTTCCTTTCATTTTTTGAAAAGAAAATTGTTATTATTGTTGCTGTGAAAGAAAAATAGTTCAGATCTATACTTAGCATTCTTTTTGTCATTCACACATTAAGAAAGCAAAAAAAAAATACATGCATGTGCATTTTCATTTAGACTGCTGGTGGAAATTGATTTAGGATAGTGCATCTTAGTGTGTGATCTCTGCTCTATGTTGAAAGAATCTTACTTCTCTTTCCTTAGTAACTAGGATTTTCATTGCAAAAAAAACGTAAACGACTGTTTATCATCTTAGATTTCATATTTAGGAATTGTATATCTACATCACGCAGTGAACCTTAAAGGCAAAATTCTTAAGAAATATCAACTCTAAAATAAATCTCAATGAACATAAAAACACTTTGGAATCTAATGCACAACATCTAGAAGTCTAGGCTAGAGATGTATTCCGGCATCGTAAAGCCTGGTAACTATCGTTTTCATCGTAGGTTGGGTGATTCCTCCTCTTTGATACAACAAGTGCCAATACGGACTTGTTCTCCCATGTACCATCGAGTATATATTGGGAGACCACAATAGGCTATATCCTTTATCCTTAGGAAGCCGTGTCTGCCACCCTATCAATCGTAATGCACTAAACACAACATTCGGGAAGATTGACTGTTGTATCGTAAAATGTATTCTACAGTTTTGCGATTGGTTTGGTGTTCCCTCTGTCTAGATTTCTAGAGTAGTCACTTTCGTTCCTTTTCAGACTCCTTAAAGAAAAGTTCCATCTGAGCACTTGTCACTTTAGGCTCATTAAAAATCAAAGGCGACTAGAGTCATCTTTAGCTTTTTTCTTGACTCTTAAAAATTGAAAAAGAAAGTTGTGTCAAAGCGTCACAAAATTCATTTAATTCGGAATAACATTTTCCCGTTTTTATTTTGAGTTGATTAAGTAATCCGCAATCGTGGAAGAAAGTCATTCAAAACCCCATTGTTCGTGGAGACTAACGAGTCAACCTTCTTTGACTCTAGAAACGAAACCATTATGGGCCAAGCGAACTAGTTTAACTGGGTCAAAGTCCCCTGGTTTGTTTGAAACTTGTGTTTCAACATCCTCAGAGACTCTAGTTACTCCAACTATTTATGGTATCCCTGCCTCTATAGAAGAAGTTCCGCAGTTACAAGAGGACATTAGAACTGATCCTAGTGTAATGGTAAACACTTCTATTATTGAACCAACTCCATCTAGGACTGATTCAAAAGGTGTCACCCCTCCAGCATCTATCACTGCAGAGTCTATACCTTCTTCGGCACCAGAAATATTTTACGGACCTAACGGTCTACCTCTTCCACCTGGGTTGATTGCTATAGAAGAGATTATGGAGGATCTTCCATCCAGTACTCCATTGCATTTTGGAACTAGGATCCACCTATATCCTTCTATGACAGAAGTTAGTCATCCTTCATCACAAGTTCTTGTAGAATTGCTAGGAAATCTTTTGGATAGACTCGATATGTCTGAAAAACCATCGACATCTAGGATTATGTCATCTGACACAATAACAACAAAACCTCCTGCTGCTACTCTAGCAATGTTCACTGGTATACCATCTGTCCCAACTAGTTCTCAACCACTAGATGAAGTCCACCCAAGGACTATTTCAATAGTATGGTATGTTCCCATTTTTTCATCTGGAATAATATCTGGAATTGCTTATGTTGAGTCTCAACAAATTGATCCTTCACAACAGTATCAATTTGGGCAGTCCAGGTAAAAAGGCCAATTTTCCATTTAAACACTGGGTTGCTGCCATATGGGGGGCATTATGCTTTTTCATTGTTCCCTCCATGAGAACAACCATATGAGAGCTCACAACAGAATTCAGGTCAAGCTGGAATTGCATCCAGTGGTTGGGTGCCAATACTGCCTCAACAGCCAAGAGTTTTATATTTAATGAAACCAAATCTACCTGTGTCTAATATTCCCACTACACTGGCTATTGTGATGGTGTTGCAAGTACAAGTGCTACCTATTGTATGTCAACCTCAAGCCTCTCAAGTCATAATACAATAGCCTCTTATATCCACGACACAACCACAATCATTGATTAGTGACTCCTTAATCGGAACAACTCAGGCTCAAATGGTTACTATCACCAATCATCTTGGTCAAACATCTAGTATTGGACAACAACAACTGGCTTCACAACCATGGTTGGTGCAATATCAACAACCGTAATTCCAGTAAGCTTACCAAGGACCCGAGCAACAAAGCTTTGCAGGTAATGGGCGGCCCTATATTCAAAATGGTCACCATCAATCATATCATAATGGTTATGCCTATAAACCTTATCAAAGTTATCAGCATCAAATATATTATGCTAGTATGCAAAAGGCCACTGCTCAGGCGATCCCATCTTATCCTAGGTATGCTTCACCAAACCTGAATCAACAGTTGCATTTCGCTGCAACTTTAGAATTACCAGATCTGAATCGGCTAACAAATGATCCAATTGCTTATGCCCCTTGGTGGCCAGCAATTCCTCATAAACTTCCGTCAGATATTCCTAAATTCAATGGAAATTTGGGTGAATATCTGTCGAATCATGTGATGACCTTTCATCTATGGTGTTCATCCAACACTCTCATTGATGATTCGATTAGGCTTCACCTTTTTCAGCGAATGTTAACTTGTCTAGCAGCAAAATGGTACATCGAATCACCTAGAGCTTGATTCGATAACATCAGCATCCTTACCACCACCTTTTTAACCCATTTTCAGTTACCAATAAGGTACAAAATAGGAACGAAGCTTCTTACCAATTTTAAGAAGACGACAGCCACTCACATATCTAATCATATTCATGAGTGGCGACGTCGTCATCGAATGGTAAAAGTATATGTTCCTGATCAGCTACTAGCTGAATGGTTTATTAAGTCATTGTTACCTTCTATTACAGAAGATGTGGCTAAAGGGGGGGTTGTCACTGAAGAGCAAGTCATTGCTCATGCGTAATATCTAGACTTGATCTATACTCAGTCTGGCACGCTCTATGACAAAATCCCTGATGCTCCTAGACCAGAGTTTTCCATTCCTCCTCCTAAATCAAACAAAGACTCTCACGCCAGTGATGGCGTGATAGGTATGACCAACATAAAAACCGCAAAGGCTAAGAAAGCCCGTATTGTTTCTGGTCAAAATGCAAATGAAGAACTTCTTGCATCGGAGGTTAATGTCGTGTCAACCAACAAAGGCAAAGAACCAAAGAAACCAGGGCGCAAGAAGAAAGGGGAAAGAAAAAAGAAGAAATAAGATGATTTGTCTCATGCTTTATATGCGATGAGGATCATTGGATGAAAGACTATCCGCATAAAGCTAAGATTAAGAAAGTCTTCAAGAACTCAAAAAACATTAGTGGTATTGACTGATCCATTTCCAAACCCAGAAACCAATTTGGTTGCTAGCGACAATGCTTCCCCATCCCAAGTGCTTATGTTGTCCATTTCGAAACAAAATGATACTTTGATATCGACAAGGAATAAATATTACGGGAATCCACAACTGTCGAACAACAAGGCTGCAAATCAACCTAGTAGTTCGACAACAACTTCTACCGAAGTTGTGCCACCCATCATTCCTGAGCTCACGATAAAGCCACCAAAGGGAGTAGTACACAAATTGACATTTAATCCTTGTGCTTGAGCAACATTGAATTATAATATTGTAGAGGATCTCGCCCAATTGCCATCTGCTATGTCGACACTTAAAGTACTACAAAAATGCCCCTCCCAAAAGCAGGCTTTATTATCAGCAATAGGTGAGATTGACCCAGCGGATTCCAATCTCGTAGCCTTTAATCATAAAGGATATGAACCTCAGTTACTAGCTCAACTTGCTTTCCTCATACAAGTGAAAGCGCTCAACAAAACTGTTCATCGAACAATTATTGATGAGGGGTCATCTACCTGTATTATGTCAATGAGTTGTTGGAAAACTTTAGGATCACCACACTTGTCAAGATCATCAACGACATTAAAAGCATTCGATGGATGAACATACACCCCATACGAGATTTTAAATAACTTGCAAGTTGAACTTGGGGGAAAAACAATAGAAAATTATGTCGAAGTTATCGATGGAAACCTTGATTACAACATCCTACTAGGAAGGCCCTGGATTTATGCTATGGCGGCTATTGTGTCAACATACTTTAGAAAGATTTCATTTCCTTTTCATGGAGGAATTTGTTAGGCCCCTATACTACTACTGTAACCCCTTATTTTTAATAGTACAACCCACTTATTATATATATATATGTACCCATGTAGTGCCCATATTGTTACTATTCTGCCCCATAGAGGCCCACTATTGTTATTATTGTGCCCTTACATTATTAATGTTATGTCGGCTCTAATTATGTTATGACCCCTTAGACTCCTATATATAGAAAGGAGGTATTTTCATTTGTATCATCCAACAATTGTTCATTTATGTAATGTAAAGGAGGTTGCCTCCTCGGAGAGGCTGAATTCTAAGGCATGGATCTATCTTTTCTATCTTTTTCTTGAGCTAGTTTCATAACATTTGGTATCAGAGCTTTGGATTCTAGGGTTTCGCTGCTCCAAATAGGTCATCGTGGTATTTTTTCTATACCTTTTTTCTGTGAAGTTTCAGAAGCTAAAAAAAACCCATTTAAGAAGACATCACGCTGAATCTTAGGTCCGAATTTCAAAGCTTTTCGAGGTATATTTACGGAGATATGATCTGAGGAAGTTGGTCTTTTTGTAAACTCCTGAATTACATTCCAAACACGTGACCTGGGGAAAATCGTCATAACTTTCTATCTGGGTATCGGATTGAAATTTCGTAAGAAGGTACAAAAATAGGATGGAATTTAGTTTCTTTTCTATATTTTTCGAAGCCAAAGGTCGAAACAGTGACTCGTGGCATGTCGTAAAATTTTCTCTACTGAACTAGTCTATAATCAGGTCACTGTGGGAGATTTCGTATAACTCTTCCTTGAAGAATCCAATTTAAATCAGACTGGTGGCATTGGAAAGAGGACACAGAGGGCTACTTTAGGTCGTAATTTTAGAACTTAAAGATCCGAAAGTACAGAGTTACAGTCATTTGAAGATCGAGCTCCTAAAATCAAGAAAAAGCAAGATGAGGAAGTTTGATGGCAAGGATCCAGTAAATTGGATACTTCAGATGGAGCAATATTTTGATCTACATGGTGTACCACTGTTAAAAAAGGTATGTATTACATCTTTTTATTTAGAACCAGATCAATTTTTATGGTATAAAGGGCTTTGTTCTCGTAAACAACTTGTTACGTGGTCAATTTTCATGGAGGAAATGATAGCACATTATGAGGATACAAAGAGCACCACCTTCTTTAGAGCAACACCACAACAATTGGAAAGAGTAAAAGGTCTTTGTTACATAGTGGAAAATAAAATTATGGCAAGAAGAAAGTCTACCCCTCACAACTATAAAGATGGAAGTGTTGTTTCTCCTAGCCTTCCACAACCTACAAGGGTTACACCACAACAATTGGAAGAAAAAAGAGAAAAAGGGCTTTGTTACAATTGTGATTACAAATGCACTAAAGGTCATAAGTGTGTTGAGAAGAAATTATTTTACATAGAGTATGAAGAGGAGGAAGAAAAGGATCAAGAAACATCAAAAGAAGAAGATATACGCTAGGACCCAACCCAGAGAAAGAAGAAATGAATCAGACCATATCTTGTAAAGCATTGGCAAGAATTACCACTCCTCAAACTCTCAAGATAAGGACATATCAAGAAGAAAAAGGTGCAAGAAGTGAAATATCACATCGAGAAAGAAATGAATCCAACCATATCTTGTAATTCATTGGTCGAAATTACCACTCCTAAAACTATCAAGATAGAAGGACATATCAAGAAGAAAAATGTTCAAGAAGTGAAAGATCACATCGAGCATCAAGAAATGAATCCGACCATATCTTGTAAAGGATTGAAGAAATTACCACTCCTCAAACTCTAAAGATAGAAGGACATATCAAGAAGAAAAAGGTTCAAGCAGTGAAAGATCACATCGAG